>JAOBYK010513121.1:0-32652 GCA_025434845.1 Phenganax subtilis
AGCGAGTGAGTGAGCGATCACGAATGAGCGAACGTCCGCGAGTGAGTTGGCGCAAAATCCGCCTTTTATAGTCTACTAGGATGTAAAATTTTTTGGGGGGGGCAGGGCTATTTTGGGGGGGGGGACATTCGTTGACTTCAATTGAAAATGTTAAAACTAAAACAAATTAACCTGGATGCTCAAGTACATTTTTTCATCTATATGTCTTGTTAATTTAATTTTGTTTCCTAATTCGTTCAATCAGTCACGCATAAGTAACACTTTATTTCAGTATTTTTTTGAGATTCTTCGTCATCTTTGAGATTAAAAAGATCAACCCTTAACGTCATGCAAAGTTAGCATTGCAAATGATCCGAAAGGAAAATAAATGACCCTTAATTAATTAAGTGATTTTGGTATTAAAACCCAGGCTAATAAATCCTGTTGAAATGAAGATTAAAACGGAACTTTTGTAAAAGAGATAAAAACATCACAAACCTTTTGTAGGTCAGAATTGTCAGCGAAAAAGTATTTTCCATACAGCATTAAATCACTCCGGGTTTTTTTTTTAAATTTTGCCTTATTTCAATGATATTTGAAACTATTTCAGAAATTTTCTGGGGGAGCGAGGATAAAATTTGAAGAGGCGACTGCACCTCCTTGCGTGGGGACGTGAAGTGGAGCCAAACACATGGCAGATGCTGACGCAAGTTGCCATGACCATATATAGAGATTATAAAACAAAAGAGGCTGCATGGAGGTGAAAGCTCATAAAAAATTTCCGACAAATGGAACATCCGAATTTACCACCCTGCTGTACTAAACGCATACTGATTGGCCACTGCTAGGTCTTCGTTGCTAAGGATTGTTGCTATGGGAACTTTATTCGTTTTAAATGTAAAGCGCCGTATTTTGTATCGCGGAAAGTGCAAAGATATAAACGAAATCAAATTTATTTTTTTCCTAAAGTATGCGATAGCATGTCAATAGTTTATTGAACTTGTAAATATCCCATAAGATTGAGAGCATCTCTTTAATAATGGTCAAAATATGCGAATTTCGGGGTTATGAAAACAAGCAGATGAGCGATAGTGCGATAAACTTTCATCGGAATGTGCTTTATTTGAAGATAAGCAAAGAGATACTGCTTTGCTATCACACTTCACTTTATTCATTGATACTAAAAATCTGAAAATATTATTGTTTTATCGGCATGATGCCAACAAAAAATCAAAAAATGTTTGAGTTTATTTAGCCAATAATTTGTCTCCTCGAAAACTTTGATCAGACATTGAATAAAACTACAAATACCACCGCTAGTTTACTTGATCCGAAGCCGTTTATGAAAGCAGCATATATCTGTGAAATTAAATCATAACTACGATTGATCATTGGGAGTCTGAATCTTAACTGAATGCTAGAAACGTTCTAAAGTTAACTTTGAAGTTTGCATTCTTTTCGCTCTTCAAAATCACGCTTACTTATCTGGCGGGACTTTTAATTTAGCCCCACTTCAGCTGTTCAATCTGTTCCATTGAACGTCATTCATGACCACTCTAGTTATAACAATGAGCCATGGCCATGACCACTACCTTTACTCCGGTGAAATACCGCTGAACAACAGCGATCGTAGCATGGCGTGAAATATATGCTTCAGTAGTAAAACAATTAAAAGCAAAGGTCCAAATATACTCAGTTGAGCTATTTGGTCCGCAGTATATAACAGATAAGTATATTTCTCTAAAAACAAACATCCATAAATTTGCTATCATTCAATTAATGTATGTGTACATCTTTATATAAATCAATTCAGCCTTATAATGAGAAGATGATATCTTTGGACTGGTGGCATACAATATAGTTATGAAAATAATGGCTTATGAATTATGATAGAACCTGAGCATCCAATAAAAATTTTGGAAATAGGGCTTTTGTGCATAGAGTTTTTTATATTACAGTAATTGTAAACTACAAAATGAAGCTGCAAACTATTGGTTTAGAACTTTGAACGTTACAGCAGATGCAGTCTGTATTGGACATGATTCTTGTAGCTTTTATGTTATAATAAAAAAGGCCTTTAGTGTGCCTTTAGCATAAAATAAAATAACATAACCAGCGATGCTGTCGTAAAAATATCTAGAAATATGAAGTAAACTCCGAACATGATTCGTTTTACACATTGATGTGCTGAAATATCAGTTGTTCAGCGCATAGGCATTCCGGCTCTATAATTTTTGGTGGGGCACGACCTCAATTCGCCCGACAATTATGCTGACTTAAAGTTCAGCATAGGGTACAGCACGCGAGCGTTATAGGTGCGATCCTTGGAGGAGGGTCAGCGAGGTTTTTTCTTAAGAATATTTTGAAAATTTGCGTCTATTTCGTAGTATCAGAGGCCATTTTAAAGAACACATTGTGGCAGAATGAAGCAAAAATTTAATTGTTTTGGGTGTACAATTGATCAACTTTAATCTAAAAACACTAAACTGAACAATTGTCATAAGTCATCTTGATTAACTACCAATGAAGGCTGGATGACAAATATTTCAGATTCATTATAGGAATTTATGTTGGTGAATGTAGTTGAGGCACGAAGCAAATATGTTGATTGTAATGCAGATGTGAACGCATCATGTATGTTTAATGTCGACATGCGATTCATTATGGCGAGTCATATATTAAGCAATTAATTTTCAAATGAATACTTACATGTACTACCAGTTATCGTGAAAAAAAAACTATACAGCATTAAGTTTCAAAATAGTTTTCAAATTTTCCTGCTAACCACAGTTTGCCCAACAGCTCTAGTTTGCCCGACAACTAGGAGAGCACGTGCTCCCCCGTGCCCCCCCCCCCGGCTTGTTACGCCTATGGTTTAGCCAGCTATTCAGATGTGTGGTGTTAATATCTTATTTTAATATCCTGAGCACTATGTGTCAGAAAAGCTTTGAACAAAGACTGTTTTCTAAAAATAAATATCAGCCATTTCCAGGAGATTTATCGGTGTGCTAGGTCCTTGTTCAAATGTAATTTCCTCATTAGCTAATTGACCAATTCTATTATGTTTGCTATGGTCAAAGATTATATTCACTTCATTAAACAAACATTTCTTTGTCGCAAATCGATGACAAAAACTGGTCCAAAAATACCAGAACTTTTCCTTGAAAAATTCTATATCTTTTGACAAAATCCAGGGGGAGATGTTACTGTGGGCTCAAATGAGCCTTGTACAGCAGTAAATCCGCGGCGAAAGGCAAGGCGGTCACAGTAACCGGTATCATGTTTTGTCAACATGTGCCTTGTTTTTGGCTTCACTTCTTTGACTGGCGCAAAATTGGAGCACGCTCTTCAGGAATTATATAGTTCAGTGTTGGAATATGATTGTTGGTGATTAAAGACATAATTTAGACAATTATATTTAAGAAATGCATCAGTTTTGTAAAATGAAGGTTGACCGGTTGAATTCTGCACAAATAAGATGTTTGATACGATTGTCATCACCTGAATTTGAAGTACTTAAGAAAGAGTGTTCTACTGTATGGTGTGTCGCATGAAAATGGAATAAAGTTATGCATGCATTTCCAATTATTTTGATGCATGAAATATCTTTTAATCTTCTAGTGAATTCAAAGTAGTCTAATGAATTGACAGCCCTGTGTCCCCCTTGAGGAGGGAATAAAACAAAGGAATTTATATCATTAAGGGCCTTTTTAAAACATTCCCAGTGCACTGA
Source organism: Phenganax subtilis (assembly GCA_025434845.1). NCBI lineage: Eukaryota > Metazoa > Cnidaria > Anthozoa > Malacalcyonacea > Clavulariidae > Phenganax > Phenganax subtilis. Next base: position 3,713 of record JAOBYK010513121.1, read on the forward strand.
AGTAAAATTTCATGATTATTAAGTCCTATGGTGAAGAATTTTGTTTTCCATGTCGCAAGTTTAATTTTGGCAATGCTGACTGGGTAAAAGGCCAAGCGAAAGTTTGTTTTCTTCCTCAAACATTTTTGCATTCCCTTGCTCTGTGTGTTGGAATGTCATTTGTAACCACAAAAAAATTTTTGTATCCAGTCATGCACATTTGTTGTGAAATGAGCTAAAGCCTGTTTTGATTGAACGATTATTGCTTTTAAAAACATGGTTAAACTTTTCACTGAACAAAGAGTGTTTGTTGTCCAGTCTTTCATTCCAAGAACTAGCATTGCTATGCAAAGCGCATTCCTCACTCGGTTTCCAGATCTAAATATTCGTTCAAGAAGTACGATTTGGCCGAATGCTTGAAAGTTGAAAGTTTTTGACTGCTAGGACCTGTATTAGTCGTTGTATAGGGATAATTCCGAGAAGTGAAGAATAACGCATTCGTTAGAAAATATTGAAGCGTGAGATGCTTCTCTAAGAAAGTATAGGGCTCGTCGCAACTTGTTCGATATTGTTCCTCGTACATAATAGATTCTTGAGTGGAATGGCCCCACCATCTGTTAAAGCATCACTTAATTCTACTGTGCATCTAGTGTACTTATTGTTGCGTTCTACCAAATATGGTTGGCTCTTCATGGTGCTCAAAATCTCATATTTTCGAAAAATTTGAAAGTTTAAAGGCTTTCTAAAACTATCGTTGAAGTTTAACTGGTCAATGCCTTTGAGATTTTTTGATCTTTTGGCACATTAGCTTTGATCATTGTTCTTTTCAGATTATAAATTCTAGATGGAACAGTTCTTGCATCGAGTTTTTAGAGTATAGGCTGGCTCTTGATGTTTGTATGAAGCCCCTTCTTTGGCATATATTAAAACTCAGATATTCTCTGGAAATGTCATGCAATTTGCAGTTGAAATATTAAGAGGTTCTGTTTATTTTGGTTTATTCTATTTGGTCTATGTTCTTTGTTGATGATAAGTTGTTGAATGAATTATTCTAAAATCCTTTTAAGAAAAATAGAGAGATAATTCTTTTGTGATAGCTCCCTGTAGTGACAACTTTGGTCTAGAATAATTTTTCTACTTTTAACAGATTTCAATGAATTTTGTTGTGCTGTATGAGATGCTTATCACTATTTAAAATGGTTTAAATGTGTGTATTGCAACTTCATAGGAATATCATCTCTATCTGAAGCTCACCATCGTGAGACGCAACGACGCAGTGACGCGAATATTGAGCAAACAGCTTCGTTGCCACCCTTTGTTGTGCATTGGATCAATAGACTGGATCCTTCGGAACGGGAAAGAGAAGAAAATCATCAAACAGCGCACATTCATTTTGTTGATGTTATTGAAAGATTCTTTGCGAAGTTACAAGTGGAGGAAACTAAATACAGGGCAAGGATGGATGAACTTGAGGTAAGGTGGCCCTGGCAAATATGCAGGATACAATAAAACGTCGATTAAGTGCTAACTGCCTTTCAAGTGGTCCCATATCTATGCCAAAGTATTGGTTAGGCTATTATTAAAAAGCTACTATTAAACGACCACCTCACTCAAAGTGTGACCTCAAAGGCCCTTTATAATTTTCTAAATCTATTACTCAACCAGTGTGCATTGTTCTCCTACTCCAGACCTATTTTAAGAGAACTGCAGCGAAACTAAGCTGACAGTGCTAAATTTTTTGTTCTATTTGATTATTGACAATGTTTAATGAATATCACACTATACCTCTCACGGCCTTGCAAGTCATTAAGCTGAAAGCATACGTCGTTGCATTCTTTTGTTTTACGACTACGTGTTATAAGTAGCCAAAAAGCCAACTTCCGTTGAACTATTTGTTGCACTTGTATTGCTAAATCTAAAGGTCATATTTTTCAAGTGTAGCTATTTTCACGTTAGGGTGCATTAAATCCTGACGCAGAAGCCAGCGTGACTGAGAGACATCATCATTTGAAAGGTAGACTGAGAAGTGAACTCGAAGATCAACTGCAAACTAAAATAGAACAGTTGGACCAAAAACATGCTGCACTGGAGTATGTGAGAGAGAAAGCTGAGCTACTGTTAAGTGAAGCAAAGGTGAGTTATGTCTTGAAAAATGGGGTATGAAGAATTTTAAAAGTCTGAAGTTTGCATAACTTATAGGTTACAATTTTTGAAAGGTTATGCCACTGAAAATCATATACTCACACAAAGGCTGCTAGATTTGTGCAATCAAATTTTATTAAGAAAATCCACTCGTATATTAAGCGTTTTTTCAGGAAATTAACTATCAGTGTACAGCAGGTCAGCAGTTGCTTCTAGTGAAATAGAATTATTTGTTGGCATAGATGCTTTACACTGTAAGTGTTTTTCAGCTTCACATTTTAAGTGTCTCTCATTGTGTACTATGGTAAGCTACGTGATAATTCTCTTCACAACGGTTGCAGCACTATTTATGAGTTCTAGAGTACTCAAGTGCCTCAGCTTTTTGCGCTGCAACTGTTTCTCTTTGGTTTTGTATTTCTTGGGTCTTCCAACTTATTCCATGGCTTTTTAGCGATGTGATCTTTTAGTGTCTCTTTAGTCTTATACCTTTCACCACGAAGTATGCCGGGTAATTTGGTACAGACGGTTAAACCTCGAATAGGGAAATCATTGTCAGAATTACAATGCACTTTATACCATATGTTTTAACGCCATGTCTTTCTGTGCATCTGATAAAAATTTAGTGTCTTTAGATGTGTCCATTGTTTTGCGTGCTCTATTGTATGAGAACTTCCCACCTCCTGTGAATAAATTACTTAAAATAGGTCGTCTTAAATCTAGTTGTCTTCTCCAGTGTCCTCTACAGGAGATGTTATATTTTCGTTAGGTGTGTTCTGTGATTCCTCAAGACCTGCACATATAGTTGTTCTCTGGAGAACTTTTGATATAATCCACCGCCTTGATGTGTGGGTCAGATTCACTCTCAATTTTAAACATTATCCGTTGTTGCCAAAGTATTTTTCTTTCATAACATAACATTTTTCCTGCAATGCGTATTTTGTAGTCTTCCTTCTTCTTTATACTTTCTGTATAGTCAAGTTCTTCACAAGTAGCTTTGTCGGTATATTTTGGATCTTCATGATCGTTAATAGCGTTTCTAGAGTTCTTGTGCTCTAAAGTAGTGGCAATGTCTTTTTCCTTAAACTAAATATTTGCTTTTTATCGATGAAAGAAATCAGCTCAACGTTTAAATTATCACTTGTGGATGGCTTTCAACTCATATGCCTATTTACAAAAATTTTGTAATGCATAAATAAGTAATTGAAGGTCAAAATTTATAAAACGCTTTCAATAATCCACACCCTGAACTGGAAAATCACTCTTGATTCACACGGAATTATTTTGTAGGTTTCGTCATTTTCTTGTAGTGGTGAATGAAAATGACCAGAAAATGCTTCCTTACATGCAGATACGCGTTTTTAATAGCTGTTCACAGTCTAGATCCTGAAACTTTTCAAGTGCTCACCAAGTTCTCTACGCTCAAAAGTAAACTCTATTTTAATTGTTTTTTTTTTTTTGAGCTGCATGTTGTTTACACCGTATGATGATGGTTTTTACTTCATTTGAGTTTTCTAATTTTTTTATTTTTAGTGCATTTAATGCGTAGTATTCATTGTGAGAAAGCGAGGCTCACTGCTCAGTCACCTGTATGTTTTTTACTTCTGCTGCATAAAGTACTGCATGGGCAATCTTATAGAGTGGCCTAAAACTGGCTAGCGTATGACGCTTTGCTACCATCATTCTCTTACGAGTTACGATTGGGTTGAGTTAAAAGCCATTCACCTATAGCGATGTCAGGAGGATTCTTTGTTTCTGCATTACAGAGGATTCTTGCTGCAATGACTGTCGATTGTGGCAGCATTCTCTAGTATGTCATTTGACTCACTAACGTCTTTTCTAGGCATGCCTCTTCTTGTAACCGGAAAGTTTTATTCAGTACAACTAAGGTGGCTCATTTTATGACTACGGCTTAATTCTTGATGAATACTTGTATGAGTCTAGCAGTGCTTTGAGTGAAATTGAAGGTTCTGCGAGTAGAACATTTAGACTTTTACTTCCACCAAGTGGTGTAATACGTGGAATATCTAAAGTCAGCATAATATATATCTGTACTTTTTTAGTCTCTTCCTTTCCAGCCATTGCGTTTTTTGACTTGCTTTTGTGTATGTCCGCACATCATTGATGTAGTAAAAACCTAGAATTTTTTTGTCAACACAGTGCTTAGCACTTCTCTATAGTCTTATGTAACATATGTTTTAAACACAGGCTTTGCAACACAATGTATTCTTATTCAGTTTAACCCTCACATTAAGGAAACGAATTCTAGTCCAGTCTTCGACAATCTGTCTTAATTTTGCTTTCTCGGCTTTTACGAAGCATTTAGTAGTAGACATTGAAACTAAAGCATCACTTTGACCAAATGTATGTGTTACTATCTTTCTGAAAGTTCTGGCTTGTGCTGTATACCCAAGTTGTACAAACGCGAGACATCAACTGGTGTTCTTAAATTCAATACATCCAACATATAGCGCCAGGAGCTGCTAAGCAGTTTAAACAACATGTTGACGAAGTACTGAGTAAACAAAGAGATTGAGGTAAAATGGGAGATCGAAGTAAAATGGTTAGAAGTATGCCAGTGGTCGAAACAAGAAATAATTATGTTCATATATCTGGTTTAACACCTCAAGTAAACAACGAGTTGAGTGGTGAGTAAAATCAGAGAGACAATATGAACTTGCTCTCTAAAATAGGAGGAAAAGGTGCATTTGCAAATTGAAACCGGAAAATTCTGAGACACAGTGAACAAACCTTTGGATTCTACCAGTAGTACTGATGAGTTTGAGTATTTGTAGTAGTTGGAGTTTGACTTGTAAAACATTGTATTCAAGTTTCATCAAGGTCATGAAAGTTTACGCAGGTTGTGGAGAAATTGGTGTCATGTTGCTGACCATTATGCTATGTCAGTGTCACTTCATATAAACTAATTTGCTTCAGCATCGTCACAAAATACATTTTATAGCTGTGTTGATTCCCTGGAATGGGTTTTCAGTGGATCGCCTGGTTTTTCGGTTTACGTTTTTGTTACGTGGATTTGTTCCTCTCCTTTAGATTGATGCAGTGATTCCTCCATATGGGTTTTGAAGGTTGTCTTGGTTCCCAATCTTTTATGCTACACCCTTTTTTGGGACTTTTGTGGCATCAACTTTGCCGATTTTTTATATTTTGTAGACGAATTTGCTGGTTGAAAAGCATTCTTCTAGAAGGGGACCAAACATCTCGTGTGAACCGAAAAAGCACACGGTTGTAAAATGAACCATAAATTAAGCATTTAGAAAAACTGTGTAAATGACATGAAATAATATAGGTGTTTTTAGGGTTCCCTAATCACTTTAATGATAATATTAGTTTAAACCTTTTTATCCTAGGCTAGAAGGGGTTGTTTTGAAACACCACCAAAAGTGTGCCCTGCCCAAAAAACTGCACAATTAAAATCGTAATTTATTATCATAACGCAAAAGTTTAGAAAATCACTTATCAACTACCAAAATGCCCCGATAATTTGGTGCACATTAAGTGCGTTGCGGGGTTACTTGAACTCGGAGTTTTTCCATTTCTGGCCATTCACGCATAATTTTTGCCTACTCAGCAAATTAATCATGAGCGTGCGTAACGAAAATTATGCGATAATAGCAAAAATTATGGAAGTCAGGCTGAAAAAGCAAAAAGTCCAAGTTTGAGAGGTTGCGTGCAGCTCATCGTTAATATGCACCCAATTATCTGGTTTGAAATGATCAGGAGATCATAAAATACCATTATTAACTCAAGTCCTAGCTTCAGGGATTTTCCTAAATGTTCCATTAGTAGCCCACTTTTTTAATTTGTGTCCTTTTTTTGCACCTTGTGCTGGCAAAAACAATGCTTAATAAGTACAATGGATACTGTTTGGTGTTGGTCTGAATGGTCTGTAGAAAATCGTAGTGTAAGTTATATGGTCGGAAATTCACGAAAACGTGTGAATACTGGTGGCAAACGCGAAAATCTTGCAGCATCTTGCGTGCATGGACAAAGCTCTTCTTCTAGAAATCCACATAGTACACACATTTTTTATTTTTTTGTTTGTTTGCAGCTGATATTAAGCGGTGAAGGTACCTACGCTGGCGATTTTGCTCTTCTTTTGAGCGGAGTATATGGAGACGATATTCAACAGTTCGAAAACAACTCTGAAGTGATTCCTTTACTGAAGCGAGTGATTGCGCTACTGCAAGAGCATGACGCATCGATAACATCTACCACAGCACGCTTCCCTGCTACATATTCTGGTGTCACATCGATTATCGAGGAACGACCAGCTAGAGGAACGTTGGCTTCCCCAGAAGAGGATGAAAGTCTTGCTCTTGCTTCTGTTATGCATGAAGGTACAATGCTGAGTAGCAATAATTATGCTGTTTAGGTGGCTTAGATGATATTTCAGAAGTAATTAAGACGCTTTTGTTCTTTTATAAAGACTTTATGTAATCTAAGCTTTCGGGCCGTGAACCTGTAGGCCGTCTTCAGAGTAACTAATTTAAAATAGTTAGCGACAACAATACAAACACAAACAAAAACAGGCGTGCCCAAACACATGCCCCGTAATTAGAAATGGCTCCAAAATCTACAAATATAGTTCTAGTACAAAATTGAAAGATTATTTAGAAAATTAGAATAATAAGAAAAATGCACAAACAATTCAAGAGCTAAAATAAACAAATCCATACACTAGTGAGTGGTCTCCCCTCCTGCGGGATTGTTTAATGTTTAGCAATTTTCATTGATTCTCAGGTTACTAGAGGAACTATTGCTCACCGGAGGAGGAAGGTTCAATCTTTCCATTTTATTTGATGGTCATTTTCCGGCATATGTTTTGCGATAGCTAATTTTTTGAGGATTCCTTTGATACAGCAGTTTAAATGTTCTCTTTATCTAGTTTTTAAACTTGTCCAGTCTCACCTTTGTATACCAAAAAAAGAACATTCAAACTGTTGCACCATAGAAAACCTCGAAACAGTAGCCATCAGCATCAGCTATCAGCAAAACACGCTTGGGAAAATGACCACCAAAGAAATGGAACGATTTAACTCTTACTCCTGTGAACAATTATTTCTCGCGAGTAGCTAGAGAATCAATCGAAATCGCTAAATATGAAACAATTCTGCTGAAGGGGGACTACTCAATAACATATGGACTTGTTTATTTCAACTCTTGACTTGTTTGCACGTTTTACTTCATTTTCTAATTTTCTAAAAAATCTTCTAAGTTTGTACCAGAACTATATTAGTAGATTTCAAAACCGCTTTAACTAACGTGACATGTGTTTTCGTAGGCAATTTTTTGTGCTTGCTTCTGTTTTAGACTCTCGTTATTTTGAATTCGTTACTCTGAAGATAGCCCATGTTTACAGGCTGAAATCTTAGATTAAAAGTCATGGTGAAAAGCAACAAGTGTCTTAATTATATTATTTTAACACCGCGCAAAACTCTAAAGAACATAAAATTTCAAAATTTTTGTTCAAGCCGTGTTTTACTTGGCATGTTACAAACTTGCACTGCTTTGGAATCAGATTCAGAATTTTTTAATGACATTTCGCTCTATTTGCTGGCTAGTATGTTATGTGTTCAGTTTTTCGAAAATTATGTCAAACTTGCAGTTTAAGTTTAACCAGGCGTTCATAAACAAGTACGATTGTACCAGTGGACTAGGAACTAGTGCTTTTCAGTGATCTATAACCGCATTCTTTTGGTTAACCACAATAGTCTTAACATGCTGTATCTTGTTATTATGGTGTTTGAAATATTTTTTAAATTTAGTCCAATCAGTTGGAAGAAAGTGAAAAACTTGTTTTTATTAGGGTTCGTTCTTAGTTTGCTGTTACTACATTTTTAAGACCTCCTAAAGCCTATAGTGCACGCCTATAGTGCGTGCGAAGCGCACCAGTGTGCTCTAGGCGTAGTACGGCATCTCTACACATGCAGTGTGCACAAAAATGACGACCACTGACCTTTAAGTAACGGTTACTTACTGTCTGACGACATGTCTGAAATTATGTTAAGTTCATATTTTTAAGATTCTTGTAGTTTTGCATGACGATAACAACAATATGAATATTAGTTTGAGGATACACCCCGTAATAATTATTACTAATAATAACAATAAGTTAAAAAATAATAACAATTATTAAGTAATAGTACTTGATTATCTGCAATAATAAATATACGTTGAGTATCCCCAAACTAATATTTATAATGTAGATGGTTTGCACATACGTTCATAAATCGAAAATTTGAAGTTGTTCACCAACATAGCCGCTTTGACATCATGTGAAAGCCATCTATACTTATTTATATTCATATAGGCTACTTTATTGAACCCAGAATTATGCATAGTAGCTCTCATGAACAGCTTATGACCTCAGAGTGTAGCTACGTACTATATAATGTCTTTTATTTTCGCATCTGTTTTTGTCTGGGTGCAATAGCTTAAATAATATGGCTTGCATTTGTCTGTGAATGTCAATCAACGCATAATAATCATTGTGCAAGCGCAGTGAAAATTGCATATAGCTTCTTGCCTGTATCGAAAATAAATAATCGAACTGTGTGAATCTGTGGGGATTATTGATTTCTACCATTGCAAAAAATTTCATGGCAATTATACATGAAAGCACAGAACCTTAGGCTTCTTGAATAGCGTCCTTGCAAACAAAGACAACAGGAATGAAAAGATTTGAAGAAATGAATGACCGGTTTCTGGTCCAAAAACGAAAAGTAAACAACAGTAGTATAAAAGTCGTAAGTGGTTCCCTTCACACTAGTACTGGCACATTCGAAACAGAACTTTTAGAAGCAGATAACAACCCTGTTTGAGACCAGCATTCAATAAAAAGAAGGAGAAGTTCTTGTACTTACTTTAACTAAAAATTAATAAAGTAAAATTGTTTGAGCAGAAATCTGTATCGGAAACCTACAAATACTGCGTGTGGCTGAGCATCTAAATCTTTCAAATCTTCATGCAATGTTAATCCTTCGTGCGATGTTTTAGCAAAGTTCGACTGTTTTTTTTCATTTTCTAATGCTAGTATAAATATAATTGTCCAGCACAGAAGTAACTACTGAAGCTACGATGTCATCTTTAGCATAAGACAGTTTCAAGATATTATTGTATAATTATGAGCAAAGACAGTTTTAAGTTTTTTTTGTATATTAAGAGCAAGGACTGAATTATAGCAGGAGGGAAGCAGACTGTGTTGTACATTGAGACAAGGTTTCAACTTATATACTTTTCTTAATGTACAAGATAGTCCTGTTCTTCTCTTCTACGATCCATTTCTCTCTCATAATTTTAATGCAGTATCTTGAAAACAGTTGCTATTGTTTAAACATAGACCTTTGTAAAGTAGTTTGTACTAATAAGTGTTTATTTGTACTTTGTGTTATGTCTGTTCGCGCATTTCTGCTGGGTACCAATAGTTTTGATAAGCGTAAGATTTCTGCCAGGTGAATCTCTCGCTAATATTTTCGACAGCCAAATTATTTTTTTCGGTTTAATGTCCAATGATCTACTTGTCAAACGGAGACATCTTAGAAATTTTCCCCTGTACATAGAGAGTTAATGATTGTGTAATTTTTTTTAATTCTAAAGAGTCGTTTTAGTTTACCTTGCTACGCACGCAATAGATAACAATTCTTTGCAATACTTTTACAGAACCTGATGTTCAGAAGACTTCAGTCCATGCGAGCATAGCGTCGCGAGGAAAAAGTCAGCAAGATAAGAGTCAACTGTCCACTTCATTGCAAGGCCCCACCAAACCCTCTTTGTCGGCTGATCAGATATTTGCTAATCTTCAAGTGAATCAGCTTGGTGAGACCTTTAGTAGTGGAGATGTGAGTGTGTCAGAAATTTCTACGGCTGGGGAGTGGAATGAGGAAATACGAAAGAAAATTGGAAGAAACTTGCGGGAGAAACACACTCTGGAATGCATAGAACATGAGAACGAATTAAGAGCTGAAGAAATTAAGGTGCTTGGGTTGACATATTGGCTTAGTCACATTAATATATGTATTTATGTTGGTTTTGAAATGGAATATACTGGTCATACAATTTTTGAAAATGCTGAGGACTATGTTGAGGAATATTTTGAGGACTATATTGGCCTTATGCATTTTTTAAAAATTAATCTCTTTGTTTCTTTTCTGTAATTAGGCTATTAAGACCGTTCTCGACGAATACCAGGGAAAGAAAAGTACCGAGGTCCAAAGATTGAGAAATGATCTTTATGAAAAACTGTGTAGGGCTACTTCAAATGAGGAAAAAGAAGCCAGCTATAGTGAATACTCTCAGAAGATGGAAGAAGCTATTGCCATCTTGGACCACGTAAAGGAAAAAGAATTAAAGGAGCTTCGTCATCGATTGAAACAAGAGCGACTGAGGAAAAAGAAGGAGTTGTATAAGTAAGTTGTGCAGAGTCTGAATCTGCTCTTCCATAAAATGCCTCCTTCTAGCAAGTTTATATCGCTAATTAGGAAAGGACTTAGAGTTGATCAGGGTGATAAGAATATAACTGGAAGTTGCGTTTGTCCGATTGTATTAGAGAAATCTGTAGTTTTGAGTTTTACTTTGAATATGAACACAAGTGCGAAAATGTGCTACAACCTGAGAACTATATACAGTTTGTGCATAACCATACCAAGAAACACTATAACCAAGAAACACCATAAATGGTGTTTAGTTTACAAGGCACTGACGGTTCTGACGTTTAAAAAAAACCAGTAAAGTTGTTTCTTATGCAAGCTATTATGTGTTTAATCGTGAAGGCTTTAGGCTGGCAAAGTACTACGTTAGTGTAGAGGAATGCTGTAATGCATTGAGCCTGAATATATTGATAATGGTGTGGGTATGAGAAACCCAGTTTTGCCAAGAACGCATGCATCACCCATGCTCGATAGTCAACAGGGATCATAGTATGCTGATTATTATTTATATTGCTTGGTCAATCACAATTTTTAACAAGCTCTTCGATCGTATTTCTCTAGACCGTGTAGTTTATTAATTCTTTGACATTTTCTCAGCCGTCATAAAGAAGAAGCGAGGAGAGCTGGTGTCGAGCTTGTAGTCGATCTTGACCTTCCAAGTGACGACCAACTAGAACAAGACTTGATACAACTTGCAAAACAGCAAGAGAAACTGCTGACTGAACTGCAGCTAGCTTATGCTGACGAAGATGCAAAACTTAGAAATAGTTTTGATATAGAACGGAAAGCAAACCTAGATGCGGAGATGGAAGCACTGGCTAGGGCCATGAGTACTATGATTTCTCCTGGTGATGTAGATGCTGCCATTGGCGAAATTAGCAAGGTACGTGGTCAGATATGTTTAATTTGAAATTTGAAAAGCACAATTGGGCTTGAAATATTTACCAGTTCCAATTAATTATGCGCATATCAAAGGGTACATCGAGTGTTTTTTTTTCAAATTCAACTTGTTGTTGAGTTTTCACCAATCGAAACAGTGAGCTATACACAGAAGAATTTTACTGTAATAGCTTGAAAATATCTTGCCAAGAAGCCCGAATATAAGCTATTTGGCTAATGAGTTTTTGAGTCACCTCGAGTTAGGAAATTATATCAATATTGACAATTGAGGAATTATGTGAGTCATAGAAAAAGAAACGGCAAATATGAACTAGCTACATTGTAGTGTCCAGGTACATAGGTGATTCTGACGTTGTGTTATTGGCGACATGTTGAACAAATTTGACAAAAAAAATTTTTCCTTATTATACATTCTAGTTACTTTATACGTTTTGATTGGCTAATAGCCTGCAGTTAATTATGGCAATCTTGCAACCTGCAGATAACTCAGTTATCTGCCAGCAAAAAATTGAGTTATCTGTTGGTTGAGCCCGCTGTGATTAATATTGCGGTCTTCGCGTCAGATATGGGAGTTTAGAAATATATAATCGAAATGTATAAGGGAAACAAATATATACTCGATATGGATAAGCAGGTTTCAAACCTTTCTGTTTATTGCTTGCATTTCAAATTTTACCCGAAACGGCGAGAATCTCGTTGTCCGTTGAATCTCAGCAACACACCATGTCCTTAAGGACTGAATTAATTTGTATCCAAAATATTACAGTAAGATCAAAATACCTTTGTATTTGTTTGTTCCTGTACATGCAAATAAACTTTTTAGACATTTCTCTCAGTTTTAATTTGAAACTGAAAATTTGATTGATGGTCTCTTTAATCAAAGAGTGCATTTCTAGAATCCTAGAAAGCCACGATTGCCTACACTATTCTATTAAAAACGCGGTTTATTTCTTATGATGACTGATAACTACATCAATTACGTGCTTTACAATTAAATATAGTATATAATAGGCTTTTCTAGCCCTGGCAGAAAGTATGCTGGCAGTACTATAGTTAGGAATGGCCTGTCCATAAGCACGTAATATTACTGTTCAAACCTAAAGCTCGTATGCCGTTAAGCCTCGCACCGACAAACAATTTTTCTTTCCTGTTGGTGAGTCTTAGACAGAACGGGACCTAATGTAAGCGTTAATTTCTTATTAGTTTCAGGCTAATGTCTGCTCTATCTGAAATGGAGCGACGTTGTCCTTGAAAGAAAGTCAAGTGTATAGGCTAGTTTTGTTTGTAGAATATTTTCCCCGTTTTTACTTGTTATAAATGTTAATGTCATTCGTAACTACAGAATAGCATTATTGGAACCTCGAAAAGTAGTGTATTGTGTGGACTCGAGACCGTCGATGTTTCCTGAGGCACAGTCAAAGGAAACATTGATGCCTGAGGCCCCTTAAAACGTAATATTATTCTCGGTTCACAAAACCATATTCGTGGCGTTTTGTAAGCTTGGAGCAGCATTAAGAAACTCCCAAAGCGAGGGAAGGCGAACACCACTCGTGGAAAAGTGGGATATTAACGTGAAAGTGTTTGGATAGATCGAGAACCAACCGACAACTGTTCGGAGTCGTTTTGACCGATGCACCGAGAGATGAAACGAAACGGAAGCAGCTTTCTGCTGTCTTAAGACCATTATGCGCTATTTAGGAATGATATAACTGAAGGATGGTATACAGAACGGTTGTCAGCTTTTGGGAACGTCATACCTGTGATTAGACGGAAGTGGGCGACGTGCGCCACTTGCCTGAATTTGAATCTTACTGAAAATTTGGCGCGAATATCCATCATTGAAAACTTTACTGGCGTCGTTAGAACAGGATATATGAGAATAATGGCAAGCCTTCACTACTATCATCCGCTGCAAAATGTACTGGAGAAGTTGGTGCATTTGCAGGTGACAAAAGTCTGTCGGTAGAGACCTTAAAATTGACGTTTTTGGCGTACTGCTAACCGCAAAGGGCGAAGTTTAAATCGCATTTTTAAGTGCACTACATCAGTTGTTCACTTTTAGGCGAAGCTGTACAACTAATTGAAGCATGGTTTGACAATTTCACTCTAGAAAACTGCCGATATTACAATCAAATATGATTTAAAGTTTGCCGTTAGCAGTTAGTAGTTCGCCGTAAACGCAAATCTTAAAGTGCCTGGTCTGTCGCTTCCAGGAACCCCAAACGACGGACTTTGGAAAGTCTAACTAACGGTACGAATCCCACGCGTTGGCAATGAAATAAATGCAGCTGATGTTGTGGGTTGTTGTTGCGGGGCAATGTTCATCGATGGAGGTCATTAGAAGGAATCAAATCATTACAAAATGGCAGTAAATTTTCACGAGACATTATCAGTGTGTTTGAAAGATATTTAAAAAGAAGAGATGGTACTCTTGTAAGATTGCAGGAACTGAGACCCAGCGCTTGGGATAGATCCATCTTTATATTTATGTATATCAACAGGCATGTTGATAGGCTTCATGGGACTAACTCTAACGATAAACAACAGGAGTCCTTATTTTCAAGTAACTTCATTTAATTAAAGCAGAAAATACATTAGAAAATGTATTTATATTTTGAATCCTGCATAGTCAACAACGTTTCTCTCCTATAAGTGAGCATATTTGGTGTTTTCTCAATTCTGAAAGTTCTCGAATGTTCTTGCGTATTTTGAATCAGAGTTCACCAATTGGTTGGGATTTTCTTTGAACATGTTTGGGGCTTCCTTTTGATAGATATGTTAATAAGTTGTCGTCAGTTCGGTGTTCTTCCCGCCTTTTTACTCTTAATTCTGTAAATCTACGTAATTGACTGTGCTTGAGCCGTGGCTGATCTGCTATTCTTGGTAGTGTAAGAAAATTGGGTTGAAATAAAAAAAGAGTAAGACAATGGCTTGAGACATATACCAAATCCATGACTCGTATCTTTCAATCCATTACATCTCTGAGTCCTTTTTTAGACTCATTTTTCGGCCGTGCCTGTAATATTTGAAAATACGAAGGTATTATTGTTATTATAAGCTCAGATAATAAGTTTGTTTAATATTTATCCAGAATTACTATCATGCAGCATGTGCTATCAGGAAAACTAATGTAGTAATTTATCATGATCAGGGACTGTATGTCCAATCATTATGCCGTGTAGTCGGTGACAATGGAATAGCCATATATTTTTGTTCAAAACCTCACTTTTCTGAGTTTGCAGGTTGATAAATTTTAGGAGACGGCCGGGATAAGAATTGCAAATGAGTCTCTTGTGTGTTTTCTTCTAAAATTCAAATTCTCATAAATTTTTTCTATATTTCAATCTTGAATATATGATTAATCTCTGACTTTATGCAGCCAAATTTGAACTATTGGCGGCCTGTTTCAAATGTCGAATTTTGCACGTGTTGAATTTAAACCTTTTTCATTCCTTTTGATGCCATTACATGACGTTTGTGCGCTTTAAAAGTCACGCCCCATTTGCCGGTTACAGACACTAACCTGTCAAACGGGTGGAACAATTCAATTCGCCAGATTCGGCTCATGCAAACAGCGGCGTCTGAAACCACATCGCACTTCGCATGCATAATGCGACCGAGTCGTTCGAATTCAAGACTGAGGTCGACCGCAATTAAAAACGTCGAATTTAGTTGTTTCAGGCGGTGTGTTTGGCATAAAAATAATTTAAACAATTGAATTCGATGCATGGAAAATTGATGCTTGAAACAAACATAAGTTTATCAAGTAGATTATGAATGCATAGTTCATGGGATGTTGTCAACGTACCTTGCCATGCAATTTTCATCATAAGGAAGGCACTCGCATGGGCTCTCCCAATCGTGTGTTTTCTTGTCTCGTGCTAGCATATCACTGAACTTGTAGGTTCTTCGACAGACGTTGCATGTGTACAAGCATTCTCCAGTCTTTTGCGATTGCCATGCTCGTTGCCACTCGCTGGATTTTGTGAACAATTTTCTACATTCGTTGGAGCAATGCGTAAATTCTTCCATCACTGCGTCGTCCGTTATCGTTAACTTACTCCATTCGTGAAGGCTTCCTTTTTGGGTGTTGGTTGACCATTCAGCGAGCATGTCTTCAACAGCCAAAGAGCAAATCTGGCGATTGACCTCCTCATTCGCCAGTTCCGCCTGGAGTTGATTTCTCCTGTATAAAATGTTAATTTTAACGACTTCAACGATAAAACATAAATACAAAAGGCAAGTTCGCCTGGCAATTTCAAACAAGTCAATGACGTCATGTTGGTGATCTATAATTCGAAATTGTGAAATCGGGGTATAAATATGCGAAATGTCACTTATCTTTTGTTGGGGGGACTCTGCTTTGCACGAGAACCTAGCAACTTTCGCGGGACCTTTTAATACTGAGTATAGCCACAAATTAAGAAACAAATCACTTTTTAATCCGACAATCATACTATAAACTCTATACCGGCAGTTGGAGCGGGGTGGTTGGTTTCACCAAACACTCCCTAACCAAGACTAACTCGAAACTATCACACAAAGTATTATTGCATGGCAACAATGACATACATAGATTGTTTATTTTTGTTCCTTATCTACTGACAAAAACAATGCATTACACAATTTACACAAAGACAGCATATGATAAACGCAAATCATTAATTTTGCAGACTGCTATAGGAGACTAAAGTGACTATCTAAACAAGTTTACGACGACGAAGTCTGTGTTTCGTAACAGAAACACTACTTAGTAAGCTTTTTGTGATACATAACACTGATGGGACATGATGACAATTTCGCCAACGAACGAACTGATATTTTAATATTTTAAATCCCCATTTTCAAGTTTAAAAGTTATTACTTCTAGTCGCCATTATTATAGGAACACCATTTTAAATAAATTAGGAGCAGGGGCGTAGCCAAGGGGGGGCGAGGGGGGCCTTGCCCCCCCAATCATTTGAGAACCACATTTTTAAAACGTTGAGAACCGGCTAGAAATGTGTTGGGGGGGGGGCATCTCACTTTGAAAATTGAAAATTTTCCAGAGTGAGCATGCCATCTGATCTTTCTAAAATGTATTCGCCCCCCCCAAAAGTTAGGTCCTGGCTACGCCACTGATTAGGAGCATTTCTTTTGTCACTATCTTTTGTTTAAACTTCGCAAATATATGAATACAATAGTCGGACAAACTGTTGTTAGCATTCCTAAGTATTTCAAACATATTGTACTTTCGAAAAAAACATCTTTCTTCAGTGGGGAAAATTTTATTATACAAGGTATTTCAAGATATAAAAACAACTTCCCAAACAATGAAATATTCGATTTTGCGAATTTTATTCAAAACTTTACTGAATTATGTCTGTCTAAATTCTATTCATCTCATGTTACGGGCGCACACACATTTTTTTAGTTCTTGATCCCAGTACTTACTACGTTGTTTCTACGTAGACCGTTTGTTACGCATCCCTAGCGTTTTATTTCTTTCAAAACAAGTCATACGTTTTGCTGTAGTGATCTCGAAACAAAGAAATACGTTGTCTTTGGCTACATTACAGGCCCGAGCCAATCGTAATTTATGACTGTAACATGAAAATATGCGCTCTGTAACCCATTAAGTCGAACTGGAGTTGCGATATAATTGTAGTGCGTACCAAATATTTTCTCGATGTTTTTGAGCCATTTTTTGAAATCCACCCTCTTCCTTTCCAACTTCTTCAGTGACTTCTCCGAGTAGAACACGCAGCAATGTAGTTGACTAAATTATTCAACTCCGTCTAACCAAACAAAAGTATGTTAAACGCTAGTCAATAACATTCTACTCTTCATACTGGTACCTTCTGACATTACGCCAGATATACCCGTTTCAAAAATCCAGTTTGCTCGGTCTATATTAAACTGCTTGTGTTTCCTTTTGTAAGATATTTTGAATATACTTTGTGACGCCTGGGATTATGTTACAATTCAGGATTAACTTTAGCGTGAGCCTGGGAATGTTTTTCAACTACTCTTTATGTCTTGCACACATAATTTTGGATCTTAATCAAAATTGTAATATTCTATTTCGCCTTTGAGATATAAATAAACAAAGAAACTTTTTTCTTATTCTTCTTGGAAACAACCGTTCGCAATCTAAGTGCCACATGCTAAAGAGCTTGTTTGTTTTTAATTGACAACTCACTGGTCTTGAGTTTGTGATGTTACGATATACCTGTATCATGCTCTATTGATTCCACGTGTTTCCTTTGAAAGAGTCCTTTGCTGTTATCATTTTGTATGTAAAATGTTGTAACGGTGGAGTCCATTGCTGGTCGTATGACTGAAAATAAATCATCTATCGTTGGATGTTTTTAAAAAATGTCACCTATTGGTTGATGTAGTCATCTTTGCAGTCTCTTTGTGCGCAACCAGACTATCAACAAATGCATGCTGCTTTATCGCATACAGAAAATCTATGTATTTGCATGCCTGTACGACTTTCCTGTTCAGCTTATACTGTGGGTGTTCAAAATAAGGTATTGTAAATCTAGTGGTGTGAATAAACAGGCTATTCTGTTGATTGCTAAAATTTATTGGTTGTGCCATCGTATTACTACAATGCTAATCAATGTATATACTGTGGCTGAATATAATTTAACAAAACTGCATGAATGATGACTGAAAATTGATTAGTTCTTAAAAGGATTAGTTCTCTGCTGAAATAAGCTTGGTGGATGTGGGGAAGTTTCTGTAACGTTAGACTAAGACAATTTTGCTGATCCCATCTTCATTCGAGCTTTAATACTTCTAGTACTTATGTATTATGTACCACTCGATTATAGAGAGTAGTCGAAGAGCATTGTGCGAGGGTGCAGTGCTTATATTATATACACAGATGAATTGCTTGCGTCCTTAATATATTTATTCGGATAATGTTGTGCACGATAGTGCTAATCCACTGGATAAAGCAAGTCTAAGAGTTCATACCGGTATAGATCTGTGAAAAGTTATAGAATTATACAGTATGATATATTTAGAGGTTTGCAACATTCTTGTTAACACGTTTCTGCAATTTTAATTCCTTTCCTTTTTTTGCAGTTTAGATCTCTCTAAAATTATTGAGACTTTAAGTTCGCCGCCTTTAACTTTTTTGAGACGGTAGTAGTGCAAGTAGTATGCTAAATGCAAGGATAGAAGTGGCTGCAATTTTGTTATGATCTACGAGTAGCGAAGCAATGAAATCGATGGTCCATTCTTTGGCAAACGTTGCATTTTTTTGTTGCATGTGATCTCTGTAGTAGTTGAAATGTACTAGTGTTCTATAGCAAATTCAACTTTCTGATTACTAAGCTGCTCGATATCTTTTCTTCAATCGATAGTGAGTAGCAACAAGTTGTCTTCTTGAGCAGGTCCACTTCAATTTCTCCTGCTCTCTGAAGCCAGTTTTGAATATCAGGAATTCAGTGATCCGTCATCATTTTCATTTACAGGCCAAAGTTTTTCAGAGCCCTGAAATCACCAAAGGTTGCATGACGTTGAAACAACTGAGAGGGCTAATCCTGCAAAATAAGAAACGGCTTGTTACTCGTGTACTGGGTTGTGCATGGACACCGTAGTTTTCCCGCTTAACAACTGGTTTTCTTTTAATTAGAGTCTGCGATATTTTGAAGTATCTTTTTACAAATACTCAACTTGCACAGTACAGTTATTATAAAACTTTTTATACCCCATTTAGATTTCAGAAAATTTGGCAACTCGGCAGCACGATATGAAAGAAAAAATGAGAACGAAACGTGACAGACGACGCGCAAAAACTGGCAAAGATGTTCGATTGACCTCTCATGAGCAAGAGGCACTAAAGAATGTGGATGTGAATTCAGAGGAAGCTATCAGTATTGTCAAGACGGCAGAACTCAGACAGATATCCAACGAAAACAACACGGATAGTGCGATTTACAGCGTTCTTGCTGAAATCGAGGAGGCCGAATTAGCAGAAAGCAAAGGCAGAATTATCAACGATCTGTTAAGTAAAACTGAGATGTCCGAAGAAGAAAAACGATCATTTATTGCGAAGTTTTTCGGTGAAGTATCGGCTGCCTCAGAAAAGTTGAATAGCGCTAGGAAGTATAATCAAGCCATGCTTGCTGCAAAGATAGCTGCTCGGAAAAGGATGAAAGAGAGCCTTGCTAAGGAGAAAGCGATGGAGGGCGAAGCGGCTGCTCTCTCAAAGAAACAGGTTGGCAATGTAATTGAAAAAAAGTCTGTGGTAATTGAAGATGTGCAATACGTTTTAATAATTAGGTAGATGAAAGAATTACGTTTTTACTTTTGTAAGTGGTGGCTTCAATTATTAGTTACCATTTTCTACTCCAGATTTGGATTTCAAAACAGATACGATAGTATTTTGTACACTAAGTACCCTTTGGCAAGCGAAAAAAGAGATTCAGTGCAGTTTTTCTAAATTTTCTTAAATTTGTTGGAAAAACATGTTTTAGTGAAAAAAAATCAATCCTGAAAATTATTTTTCGTGCATATCGTTTTCGCAAAACATTGTACAGTTACCAGAGAGTTGATCCTTCACGTTAAATGTTTCATGTATATTATTAAGAAGAGTAGTATGCTTTCTCTTGCAATTTGAAAAACACAAACTCGTGAGTTTCTCATTTACATTGCACTCGTCCTTTGGATTTGGTCTTTGAAAAACTAACTCGCGCAAGTTTTTTTTCCAAATTACCCTTGAAATCATACCTATTGATAAAGTACTGAAATGATCAAGTATTAAAAATTTACTACTGTTGTTCTTGATGCAAAACAACGAAATTCAGAATTTTCATCGGTGTATAAATATAATTTCGACGGATAGTTTTAACAAATGAGAAAATATTTCTGGAAAGTTAAAGAACTCTTCTTTCGTTCTATATGTGAATTCATTTAACCAAATGTTTCAAGTTAGGGTTTTTGCCCGGTAACCTATCAAAACTGGATGTGCATGCACCATGAATCGAAAGACTAAAAGATTAATGGATAGTGTTTAAAAGTGTACAGTCGTTCAGAATACTAAGTTATTAAGTTGTTGATTTGCTTGTTTTTCCTAGGCTCTTATTTCAAAAGACTCGGACACGGTCGATATTTTAGAGACAACTGAAGAACTGATGAAGGAACGTGTGAATCTGACGATGAAGTCTTTAGAAGAAGAACAGACAGCTCGACTTGAAGAGATGGAGGTCGAACACAAGAAACTTGTCATTTATGTTGAGGAAGAACTGCAGAGTGCAAAAAATGCTGGAATATCTAGCATCGAACAACATATGGAAGAACAGAAGCAGAAGGTGCCGTAAATGCTTGATTGAGCACCGCTGTAGATTTAGGGGCGCGCCTAGAAATGTAAAATGCATCGTGGCACTAAATCGCCTGACGGGACAATTGACCAAAAACAATTTTGCGGAACAGATATTTGGCCGGCTAAAATTTTGTCGAAAGACTTTATGTCGACTGAACAATTTGGGGAACGGACTTTTCACAGAATAGACCTTTTGCCGAACGGATAATTTGTCGAAAACAGAGATATATTTACTAAACTTTTGTACTCTTTGCGTTTAACTTGTTTATAAAAAAATATTCTATTCTGCCAAGAAAGTATCGAGTAAACATCATGAACCAGTTTGACTACATGAATCATATATATGCCCGCACGTTGGCCATGTCTATTGATTTTATTGATCGCCCGACTCGCCTCAACAAAATAAACATTGGAAAATATGAGTTGTGGAAAACTGCGTGCAGTTAAACAAATTTGTCACTTAACGGAACAAACAAATATTCCCTTCAGGGGGCAAAAAATTCCATTCAGGGAACAATCCTTGTTCCTAGACGGAAAATATTTTCCTGAAGGGAATTGTTTGTTCCCCAGAGAGAAATATGTTTGCTTCCTGACCAAAAATGTTTGTTTCCCAACAGGATATATTTTTGTTTCCTGAAGGAGAAGCATGTTCGTCTCGTGAAGTGAGTTTCTCAACTTGCTTTTATTCTTTGTAAGAACGAAGAGATCTTTTTCTGTTACGATATTCAGAACCTTTCTGTTTTGTATAATCTATTCAAACATAAAATGAACATGATATGGATTCATAAAAACTTCATACCTGCTAAATCGCAAATGCTCAATTTTGTCATGATTTTATGGAATAACGAATTGAAATTCACATGGCTATCTTTGGACTTGCGTTCGAATTTACGCAAAATAAATTTTAAAAATCATATTAGGGACCTTAAGATTCTACGACGCGACTTCAACAACGCGAACGTTGAAATGAGCATATTTGTCGGCATTTCAAATACAAGATCACAAACCCTAAATAGTATATTTATGTTGCTTTAGCAGTTTATATCACAAATCTAACATAAGGGAATTTTTCCCGAAACTCAAAATTAACTTGTGATTGTCTGGGGTACAAAGTTTCCCTTGTTTACGACTTTCGTTTTCGAAAACTTCGTCGCCCTTACCGGAAGTAGAATTAGGACGCGTTACATAAATTTCTTCAAACACAGCAGAGCCTGTTTCCAATGTTGGCAAACTCATGATAATATTGAAACGTTATTGTTGTATCAGAAATGCTGTATTTCATTATGTAAACAATACTCTCAACATATATAGTAAACCCACTATTCACGGTCGCGTCGTTGAGCTCGCGTCGTAGAATCTTCAGGTCCCTATTATCCAATCGTGCTTTCTCTTGAATTTTTTTTATATTTAGTACCAATAATTTGTGCTTCTTTATTACAGCACCTATCCTTGAAACTTATCGAAAGAAATACCAAACTGTGGTTCGCAGTTTGGGTCTTCTCTACCATCCCATTTCTAATAAATATAATTTGACTTCCTAACGAAATTTATAGACATCGGATTACATCAAAACCTACCGCAACTCTTTTGTTCGGTAACTTGGTGGCATCATGCCTCGAATAGGAGGCATATGCCACAAATATTTATGTTGTAAAAATTATTCCCGGCAAATTTGATAAAAATCGTTCCTAACTTATAAAATTTTTCTAGGAAGTTTGAACAATAGTCTTTAAGTTCATAAGAATGAGTCATCCGCTATGCAAACAATTTTTTCGATAAGGTTGTCCACCGCTAATGACCCACATAAGATTTGCGAGTCCCACGCAGTGGTAGTTTCTTGTCAAAGATGAGAAATAGGTAATCTCCCTAACATTTGATCAACAATGTGAATGCTGCTTTCATGACAACATAATATTTCTAATTTCTGCAAATGGTGTGTTCGGCACTATGTCTTCTCTGTGAAAAGTCGGTTCTACGTAAAGCTTGTTCGTCAATTAATTGTCCATCGGCGAAATGTCCGTTCGGGAAAATGCCTTCCAACCAAGTGTCTGGGTACCCTAAATCGAGCATTTCTAAATTTATTTGCTTGCTGTTATACAAACTTATTAGAGTATAGACTATAATATAAGTTATTTTAAACTTACATCTATAGTGTATAAACTTCTTTTCACCGCCATTCGCTGCCACTCGACGCGTGTGGAACCCACGTATATTCTTTAAATAATCAGCGTTTTAGTTTTCATTCACTTCATGCCCAATGCACTGAATTGCTTTTTTAGGCCTACTTGACTACTTTGCTGATTGTTTCGTCTTTTAGATGATTTCAGCCGAAAAAGAAATGTTCGAGAAGGACTTGGACAGCAAAAGGCATAACCTTGCAGAAGAACAACTTCAAGTACTGATGAGCGAACATGCCAAAAACTTGGATATGTTGAGTAGAAATATAAACATAGAGAAAGACCGGCAATTGGATTCTTTGGCTAGCAAAATAGCCGAAAGAAGGAAAACGAAAGCAGCCATATTGGCGAAAAAGCATGAAGCGGACGTGTCGACAGAACTGGTGAAACAAAGACAAGAAAGGGCTAAAATCGCAGAGGATGATGTAAGTGTCCAGTACATGCACATGATTTGCATTGTCGCAGAAGCAAACCACAAAAAACTTGTCGTGTTTGCATTGATATGTATTGAAGAGAATTGTATAAATATAGTAACCAATTAATTTTGTCCACTATTGTCTACTGTATAAATAATTGTGGTGTTTGATGAAACCTGAATTTATTCAATGTACAAGAAATCATCAGCATTCAAAACATATCAGGAATATGCAATCTATAAATGGCAGTAGTTTATCTCTGATATTGACTCGAATTGCATAACAATTCATCAGTCCTAAGTAGAAGTTAATAATTATTACTTATAGACCCGCAGCGAGGGGAATTCGAGGAAACTTTCGACGAATCCACCGAGCGAAGGGTCTTTAAATTATATGTTATATCGAAAATTTGAACTCCATACGAAAGAACTATCAGTTCCCGCCATTTTTCAATGTTTTGAGTGGGTGCGTGTAGTCCTCGTGAGAGCTGCGTGGGATAAATTTAACATCACGATGTAATAAATTCCCACCCCAAGCTCGGAAATAGGGGACTGAGGTGAGACACCGCAGAAATCAACCGGCCATGTGGTACAAATACAGCTTTCTGATAGGAAAATATGAATTTATGGCATACATATCGTGTCCTAACTGTACTGACGCTAATATCATCAACTATCACTGCATCCTCATAAATGGACATGCGTCACAAGTTGTTGAATTCCTCTTTGTTTTTATTAGATGGCCAAAACCCGCAAGAAAGTATTGACTGAAAAGGTGAACGGTATGGAGTTGGAAAAAGCAGAGGAGATGATATTCCGTGTGTTGCAGCAACATCACATACAACAAAAGATCCAACTGGAGGAACAGTTCTGTAGTGAAATAAAGGCGGCACAAGTCGAGGCAAGAGCCAAGGTCGGCGAAAAACGACAACAAGAAAGAGATGAATTGATCGCAGCTCATGAAAAGGTAGAGTGAATACGTATCCATCCCGCCGCCGGTAGATCTGAGAGCAGAATAGAAAATTTTGTTGGTAACTATTCCGAAAATTTGGCGAAATGCATTTTACGACACGATAAATTACAGCACAATTACAATAAGATTGTAAGTAAGATTTCATGCAACTTTGTGTCTTCGAAAACTAAACTGAGGGACTTCTTTAGTGCTGTTTTTTATGTACGGTATTTTCTGCGCGAAGCGACTTGTTGTCTGGTTCGAATTTGCTAGAAGTGATATTACGCGAAAAATTCTTACTCTTGGAATATAACCTCTAGTACCTTACTGTCTTCTATGCCAAAGAGGATTTTCTCTCAATGTCTTTGTTGTGGCGGTAAGGTCATTTGTCAACCGGAGTTAGGAGTGTCTTTGTATATTTCTTCGAATTATAGACCGTTTACATTTTTTTGTATTTAGGACTTTTTCGAGTTGTTGTTTAGTCGGCATGGACTGACCGCAAACCAGTCAGCTCAAAAAAAGGCTGAGCTGAAACTAAGACACAAGGTATGATTTTGAGGCATGCTATTTTTAGAATGGCGTTACAATAGCGCGGTGAATGGAGCTTTAAACTAAAAATTAACGTGTATTGATGAGTAAAGATAATCTTTTAATCAGTAGCACATTTTTTCCGTAAATTTTTCTGACTTTTTAAGCGACGTTTGTCTATTTTAGGGAATTAGTTTTGTTGTTCTGTATCTGTCATTTGCCAATAGTCGAATTCAATTGTTTACATGTGAAACTACGTGTGGTAAAGCATAGTAATTCTTATGACTTCATCATCATGCGATATTTGGTGGGTGCCACAACCTTTGACTCTGCGATGCTAATGCAGCGAACTGGCCAATGCTAGTTTGGACTATCCTACGTCTAATTTCGTAGACAATACACAATTATTGAATGAGTTTGAGTATGATATCGACACTTATCAAGGCCGACGTTTGCGGTGGATAACACAAACCGAGGCCTTGATAATTCTCGATATTATACGAAAGCCAAATTTAATGATTGTTTTATTATATATTCAAAAGGAAAAATAAAGCAAAAACGTGGGTAAATATTTAACCATAAAATCACAACATCTGGGGCCGGTTGTTCGATAGGTGAATAGCACTATCCATTGGATGGTGAAATTTTTCAGCGTTCATAAAACTGGAGAAAAAATGTCGAAACTTCCATTTTGGTCAACGGCATATGTATTGCAGACTTTAATCTGTCGATATCAGTCGTAATTTTATGTTACAACGATCAATGAAAATTTTTACGAAGGCTACGAAAAATCACTATTCAGTGGATAGCACTATCCACCTTTCGAACAACCGGCCCCCGAACTTCATAATTGTTTAACATTGTAGTATTTAAGTTCGTATAACATGTAACATTGGTTTGAATATAAATAATAAGTAATTCAGTGATCTATTTGCTCGTTTAGGGTTGCAAAATGGCTAAGGCCATTTTGTTTACGCGCTTTGAAAATATGGATTTTTCGGGCTTGTTTTAGAAAACAAATGACTGCGCTGGGGTTGGTAACCAGAGCGTGAGATAATAGTTTTTTGGACCTGAACATCGGTCCAAAAAAACTACTACTCACACTGATGTCGTCAGCAGCTGAAATAACGAGAATACCAAGAATTATCCCACGCGATTCGACAAATCTGGAACAAGCAGAGACTTCAGTGCTTGCAACACACGTATTACAGGAAGAAAATTTTGAATTAAAAGTGACACGATTCGATTCAATTGTTCCATGGCATATAAGCTGGTTCTGACACGTGAAAAGCAGCACTATCAGACTCACCTATACTCTATAATGTTTCCTTCACATGCATGGGAGATACCATTTTAGCAGCTTTAGATTTCAAAATTTTCTTAGGGTGCGTGCTTCTTGCCTGTTGAGGCTTCGCGCATCTATTCCGTTCAAATTGTGCTTCCAGACCTAGAGATGGTACTACTCTTAAACTTTGTCAAATCCAAACCTACTTTAAATTGGTTGAGTACGAGATACGCCACTGTACACTCTTTTAGCATTGAACAAATTATATTTTCCGTTTGTTTGTCTCATTTTAGATGGACCTCGATAGCTTTGATAGAGACACTGAAGCTCAACTGGATGAAGCGGATACATACGTGCAACCATCACTGGAAGTGAAGCATGCACATGAGCGACTTCGTCTGAGAGAAAGACAGCTGCAAGAACTAGCGGGAACCATGACCGACCTGATGACGGAAGAGGTTAGTTCATTAGACGGCTTACTCAGTAAAGCTTAGCTTTCAAAATGCTGATATTTCAACGAAATTCACTGCTCAATACAGTGTGTCTCCAGAGAAAACGAAATAAAATTTCAACAGGCTATGAGACATCGTATATTGAATTGAACGATTTAGCTTATACATAGGAAAAGAGATATTTAGCTTTCCAATGCTGTCTTTTTCATTTCACAACGGCAAAACGTGACTACATACTCTAATTCCAGAGAAAATTGCCCATCAAGATCATATTTTTGCAGCCCATTGCAATAGTATGCGAAACAAAGCAAAATTATTTCCAATGAGACATAAAATGACTAAATGACGATGATCGAAAAGCAAAATTGGCATCTTAGGCAATATCAGTAAGAACATCAAGCACAAGAAACATGGTGCGACTAGCAACCACTGACCTTCAAGTTACCTGGACTGATTGCTCCAATATGTTTTTACTGGCGGAAAGTGTCCGCACCGTGCTGATGCAATATAGGTCCTGCCACTCATGCAAAATTTGCTGACCAGCAGTAACAAAAGGCTCAGAAATCTGCTTTTTTCGAGACTATATTGTTTTCGAAAATTGTTTTGTGGAAAAACTTCATTTTTGGGGCTTTGCAAATCATGTGTACTACAGTTTAAATATCTTTATGGTGACTGCGTGGTGATTTGAACAAAATAGTTGCTGTTCCGGACTTCAAGACGGAGAAAGGAATAAAATTGCTCACGTCAGTAGCACTGAAATTGAGTGAACAAATTGTGAAAATCTAATCTGTGAAAACGAGCTCTATAAGAAATATGTTTGCACACATGATGACTTAAAATATGCGAATTTACTGATGAGGAGCAAGCGTTTTAACCACTCAATCATAAATTTATATCGTAGATACTTTTTTAACTTCTACGGTGTGCAGTACAACTGCATATATAGCTTCTTGTACCCGGTAAAAGTAAATTCAGGGTTGAAAAACACATTTTTATCGTTTTACAAGACGTAAAAACCATTGCCAAGCAAATAATAAAGAAATAGTCACAGAAAGAAACTCAGTAGTGTTTTTTACTGAATGTTTATTTGTCTGCAGACAAAAACAAGTGTCGCTCTGCGGTAATTTTCATCGCCAGCGAGACCTATATGGCGTCAGCATAATGTGGACACACTTTGATCCCAAGCACTCAATCCAGGTTACTTAAACGTCAGTGCTAGCAACTTAGCAGAGAACATTTATGCTAATAAGTGGCTGCAAAAATGTGATTTCGAACGGCAATACACATTTGAAGAGAGTGCATGTAACCATGTTTTTTTTTTATAAAATAAAAAATATATGATTGGAAAGCTTGAAATCTTTTCTTTGTTGCTGTGTAAAAATTAAGTCGTTGAATTTGATACATGATGCGTCATAGCCTGTTGCATTTTCATTTCGTTTTTTTTTTGAGACAGGCCTACTGCCGGTATATAGTACTTTTAGCAGAAGGATTGACCAAATACACTTCCTGTCATTTAATTGACTTGTATAGCAATCGGTATCATGAAGATTTTCCAGTTTGGACAAGATTGTTTAGGTATATTAGTTCACAATCATTAATTTATATGCAGCTATTGGAATTACAATATGATATCTCAAAATCAAACTATTTGGTGTGTATATCTTTTAAGTCTTTATCATTGTACAGGGTGTCTTAAAAAAGGAAGAACTCGTACATATTTAAGCTAGTGTATAAGCATGGTATATTTTGACAGCTTTTGAATCACGAATGGGTGCGCACAAACATTTAGACAAAAAGTTTTAATCGTGTGGAGTCAATAGACTGTTTGACCACATAGCTTATTTGAATTTGAAAGAGTTCGCTGTTTTGACTCCTTGCTGGATCAGCTGTTAAGTATTCCGTGTATGACATATATTGTTGCACGTGTACCAAATATGCACACCCGTTTTTGCCAAGCTAATGGTTGTGGAACGAGAATTTTTTTGAAAAGTGATGCAATGATGGGAAATTTCGAGGCGAGAATGAATGCAGAACGTAACAGAAATCAGTAATAATGCTCCTTTTTACTTCCGCAAACTTTATTGGATAATACTGTCCATTAAAGTAAAGTGCTTCAGATTCAAAAAGCTTCTTCATAACTAGATTGCCAATGGCAATCCCAATGGCAATGGCAATAATCCTTGATCTTAAAGGAGCAGTGTCAGCGTTTGCGCACTATTTCTGCGCATAACAAAAAGTTATCGGAAACTGTCGTAAATCTGTCGGATTCTATAGTAAGCCATTGTTTAGGAGCGATGCTATGTCTTCCTCGGCGAATCAAATTTGCGTACACATGCATGTATTCATT
>JAOBYK010513122.1:0-12887 GCA_025434845.1 Phenganax subtilis
TATTCGAACAAATACGATTTATACGATTATCAATATTTATGTGAGATTGGTTATGATGCATTTCGCTATATTATAAAAGAATATAACGAGAAATATAAATTTGTACGTAATCCTTTTGTAACAATATACACGATTCAAGAACACTCGTTATTGAAACATATATATAAGGAGATGAAGCCGTGGGTATTTTATGAGCATGACGCACGTATTGAAAACATAGACGATATAAGTAGATTAGATTTTTCTGTAGTTAAATTTAAAAGATGAATAAAGTTGAATTGAATTGGTGTTTTACAATAAGATTGTGGAACGATAAAAAGTCTCGTTATGCGTTACGGGAATGTGAACAATCGCAAGTAATTTCCACGTATCGTCTTCGTCAGATAACGAACACATATTACAAATCTACGAAATTTTGGAGATTTATTCCTTTCGTAGATCAATATATCATATCCGAAAAAAGCGTATATGAGCACATATATGACTCGGTTGTGGACGAACCTGTATCACTTAGCGATGATAACACAAAGATTCTGCACGCGAAAGAGTTTGTAACACGGTTGGAAATTATACCTTTTTGAGAAAAAATGGGTGTCGTTTGGTTGCATTGGTATTCGAAGAATTCGTATAGTTCGAGCTTTTACGGTTGCGTATTTTACCATGTAATTTCGTTGGAAGGTTTTTGCGAAATATTAAGCAATTATTTAGGATATGAAACTAGTTTTACACCTCATCAATTCATATATTCATATGAAATAATCGAAGAGGAGCTTGTTCGTTACATATATAAAGAATTACAATGCACAGACGCTAAGCATATCATCGAAGTGGATATCGCAAACGCTCCTGAACCTGACAATATTTCTAGGTTGGAATTTAGAGTGTGAGATGGACGTTTCCGGTAAAGCGATTTCTATCGCATTGCTGTTTTTCTTTTTACTATTCATAGCTGGATTTAGTTACTATATATATTATATATCGCAAGATAGTGAACCTTCAGTTCCTGATTCGTTTCATGGAGTATCGATCGTTACCACTAAAGGTTAATATTTCTGATGATCTATCTATCGTGCGCATTGCCACTACAGGTTAAACTATTCGCTTATATTTTGCTTTATGGATGGCTGATACGGATGATCCTTGTGAATTTTGCACCATATGCGCTATTATTGGTCTCGGGTTACTTGGTATTACGACTCTTTTTACAATGGTTTATATTGTAATTATGATCAGTATTGACTGCTTTGGAAATTCGGATTGTACATTTGATAAGCGGGTATTTTAATCATCATGTTGGTAGACGACAGATTTTCATTTATACAAGTATGCGTTTATGAAGTTCCTAACATGTTTAGCATGTACGTTGACATAAAAGATAAAAGAACAAAAAAAACACATCGAATATACATGGTTGTTGGTGGTAAAGTAACCCCTGTTGAAGACATTGAAAAAGTGGTGCAAGAAATGATAAGCGACAATTCACCACTCCACGACGAAGCGTGAACATGAATTTAAGTCAACGTTATAGAACGATTTTTTGCCATCATTGTGCGCGTTTACAAACGTTTGCTGAACGAGAGCATGAACGAATGTATGTTGAATTAAAATGGCGCTTTTTTGATAAGAAAATTGTATACGAGAAAGTGTCATATAAAGATTTTGTATCAGCGAGTGGACTTATTCACCCATATCCATACATGGGTTGCGTCAAAAGATTTAAGATCGAATGTATTATATTGTTACAATACATATGGGAAAATTTGAAAGACAAAAGTATAAAAGGCGATGAACGTGATCCAGAACAATCAAGCATGCGTATAAGTAGTCTAAAATATAATTTTTGTCTTTAGTAAAACTAGTAATTTCTTATAATGACACTATGTATATAAACACCATGACTTTTTACAACTATATAAAGATAATACTAGCATTTTTTCCCTAGCATTTTGCTATCACGTATAAAAAAAATATATATGGAAAATAACGCGTGTCTGTTATATAAATTTGGGAAAGGAGGTCTATTAAGCAGTAAACATGGAGTTTTATTCTAGATGGGGGTCTGAGAAAGTGGAGAAAGAAATTGAAGTTAGATTACCTATAACGAATAAGAATTATCCAATTGTAGAGATACAAGTGAAATGGGTTTTAACCGATGAAAATGACGAAGAATTGTATACGGCGAAATCTTACGAGAGAATGCGAATGCCGTTTAAGTTTAACAAAGCATGGTTCGAAATAGGTGACGCATTTGATAGAGCTCATGGGAGAGTTTGTGCACAATGTCAAAGCCGATATTTTCCTAAATGTATCAAGAAGACGAAGACCTGTCATTGTAAAACTTGTGTAGAGAAAGATGGTGTAAAATGTCCATTTTTACAATCTCGTTCGCATGATCTTTTTTGCGGATGTCAAATATGTAATGAATATGGCATGAGAAGCACTCCTTTCTAGACTATAAACCTTTGTGTTTTTTGTAAAGTGTGTTCATTTTTTTTACATGGATTCGTTCGTGAACGTTAATTCTGATGTGATGATGAAATTCGCAAACACGTTAGAACTACAAAAATTAGCACTTTGTTTAGGAAAAGACAAAAAATGGATACGGTCTCAACCTACTCATGTGATACATAAACTCACAAGAGATTACGATTTCAAACAGTTGCTATTGAATCGTTGTGATAAAGTGATGGAGGTATACTTCCCGCAAGCGAACAAGGTCAAAATGGTAATCGACGAGCTGATGAAGCGATATGAGAGTTTTTTAAGAAACGAATTAAAATTTGATGAAACATTGTTTGATAAAACTTATAAGTTGAAAAGGGTCTTAGAAGTACCACCATATATTACTCCTCCAATGTACACGTATGAATTCCAACACGAAGAGATGACGTTAATTATATTTAGTATATATCATCTAAACCACGAATACATGAAGAGGGATTGTTATTTTAATATGTATACGCAAGGTTACGTCTAGCCAGTTTGTGCAACAAGAGCTTGCGCAATATAGTCCTTTTTATATATACAATACATTTGTAATATAAGATCAATGTCTAAATATAAAGCAATATAGCTAGCGTCTAAATTGTCAGATTGACGGAGTTTAGTATATATTTTGTAAGCACAACTTTTAAGTATATGCCCGACATTAAATTTCTTATTTAATGATCGCTGATGAATACAGTTCTTTTTATGAAGAATATGGAGATAGATGGACAAACAGTTCTCGTTTTTCACTCTCTCAAAAAGCATCGTGCTGAATGTGCTAACCATGTACAAATCGCGCCCACATTGGAATATTTCCCAAAAAAAATCTACATCAATGAGTCTTCTTTCAAAGAAATCTCTACTGTGTACAAATTTTATTATATCCATGTTCGGAATGTGATACAAACGCAGTTTTCCACAGTTAAAATCTGGAAGTTCTGCATATATCTTTTTCAGCAATAACACTTTACACAGTTGAGCTAACCTCAACATGTTTGAACATGTGTGTGTGTGTGTGTTGTGTGAACACATTATATGATTTGTGATGACGTAAAAAAACACACCTTTTCTTCAAATTGTATTAATTTAAACGATTTTTTATTCTATGATCAAAGTGCTACCCTAACCAGTGATATTTACAAAATAAGTGCTATTGTGCAAATAAAGCGTGCAAAATCTCGTCGTTACAATAATGCGCATAATAAGATAACATGCTGTCAATTTCTACCCCATATTTCGATAAATATTTTAAAAGGTTATCATAGTTGAACTTATTCACTTGGAATTTCATACCAAAATAGTGTGGTGAACTAGTGAATTTCCTATGTTGATATAAGAGTTCATACGTTATATTTCTTAAAATTGTTTCGTTATCAAAGTTCTTCTTGCTAGTACGTCTTTCGTAATCATTCCCATTCATCTTCTCCAACACAGCTGTATAACAATACAACGAATACTGACTTTGCTTTATGATATCCAAATGCGTCATTGGTCTAGCGCTGATGTAGTAAACGTCTCCCAGCACTTGGATCAGCTCCCAAAAGTGTCTATCGTCTTCATTTAAGTCAAATTCTTTCATACACCGTTCTATGGTCATATTCTTAAATTTCTGCACCACAACATCTCGCAAATTGGCACATGGTTCTACCGAAAAATCGCTTAACCTTTCATCAATTGCACTAACGCATGCTAGTTTACAGAGACTTTTCAAAGAAATATTCATTTTTCTTCATCACTTCATCACTTCATCTACTTCAACGATCCCGCCTGAGAAGAGTGAGTCAGGAGGTGGGTGGGGTAGCGTAATCGGATTACGCGCCGGATGCGTAGCTATTGTTGTTTTTGTCTGCAAACGCACGTGTAGGTTATTCATTCTGTCAAGTAAGGTGCTAATGGTGTTGCAAAATGACGCAAATTCCTGTTGATATGACGCATATTCCTGTGAAAGCTTATTAATTCTATCATCACGATCGGAAAGTGTTATGCACATATTTTGCATAATTTTTTCCTTTTTTTCAATTTCCTTTTCTTGATAATTTACCAATATTTCCAACGATTCGACTTTATCTTTTAACATATTGATTTTTAAATCGCAATCGCATGTAACACGAATCATTTCAACTACAAAATGAATGAAGTAAGGTTCATGGAAGCAGACTATATAGTGTTCAATAAATGTTTAAACCAATTGAACGAA
The DNA here is from genome assembly GCA_025434845.1 of Phenganax subtilis. Classification (NCBI taxonomy): domain Eukaryota; kingdom Metazoa; phylum Cnidaria; class Anthozoa; order Malacalcyonacea; family Clavulariidae; genus Phenganax; species Phenganax subtilis. Next base: position 4,685 of record JAOBYK010513122.1, read on the forward strand.
GCTGATCATAAAATGATCAAAGAAAATCGATTAAAGATACGCACACGTATAACGCATGTGTTAGATTGTGAATAATATACAGTGGGTAATGACAGGAAATTATGAGAAGTAAGCGTATATGAAATTACTAGTAAAAAAGTGTTGACTTATCAAATATACCATCCAAAAAAGCTGCGTAGGAATGCTACACTTAATTATCAGATCAAATATCTGCACGGGTTACCGATCGTGAGAAGGAAACTGGATTCTTTTTTTTTCACGGAAAAAGAGATAGTAGACTTTTTAGCTATACTTTTTAATCATCCTGACACATTTGTCGCGTACAAAGGTGGTACGATTGAAAGGGATCTTTTATACGACATGAATGTAAAAAGTATTAATATAGAAGTGCTTGGCTGTGCTAAGCTCGAAGTGTTACTTCAGGCGTATGGTCTTCCGCAAAAATGTTGTGTTTATCATAATTATCACACGACACATTGTTCGAAATTCGAAGTGATAACGTATGCTATCTACTTAATGTATGGACGATACGAGTTAGAGCAAGCGTGGCGAACCATTGATTACTATCGAGCTACCATATGAAGAAATCAGAGATCGTTTGGTTACGATTATTCGAAGAATTGCTACGAATTTACCCTTTTCATCCAATCCTGTGGAGTTTGTATTATGTAAGCAAAACGTTGCTACCTTTGAAACCTTCATTACAACACGGTGGTGTTAAAGAAGTAGAAAAGTATAGATGTCAAGACGACATTGAAGATTTTTTGTGTGACTATGTTCCTGTGGTACAGACAGAAAGTGAAGAGGAAGAAGATACGGAGAGTGATGATGGTGACGTTTCTATGAACGGGATACAAATTTATGACAACTATGATAAAATACATGCGCTCGTAAAATTTAATCATTTTTGTTATTATATTCCACTAGAGTGGGTATATAAGTTTTTTGTATGTAACAAACGTTTTTATATTTGGACTAGTGGTAGTTTTTGTTGTCGTTCTAAAATACACCAAGAAAACGTGTATAGTATCCGTGACAATCAGGAGGGTTTAATGGTAGAAAATTTGTCTAGTTTAAATGAATGTGTGTTTCATACATCAGGTAAAAAAAAAAATTTTTTTCCCTACTCTTTTTCGATGTTTACGTAATTGGGAAGAATTTAAATTTTGGCTGCATCGAAATAGAGTTAAAAACGCTCAAATATTTCACGTATTAATGAATGACGATCTAGTTCATATATACCATATCTTGCAATGCAATTCTTGTAGAAATCATATTGCTCTTTTTTTGATAGATGGGTATTACGTATGAACAATGCTATACATGAACAATACTATGAGAAAAAAATATATTACGGAATGGAACATTTACAATTATGGTACGGTAGTAGGGATAGGAGTTTATGTAAGCAAATAGATCTTAAATGTAAACTTATAAGTAACGTAAATAAATCATATCATCTTTAGTATCGTTTTATCTTCTTACGAGATGAGTGTCAAAACATTTTTCTTCACCGTGCGCGGAAAACAAATAGAACATATCAAATATATTTTGAACTTCAAATGGAGAATTCTTAATCAAGATGAGAATAATTTTAGCGAGCTCGATATTCGTCGTGCTTGGGGTGTAGATTGTGAGTATCCAACCCCAAACTTTGCGCTATTCAGATCGGTTAAATTCCGATATGTAAAATATTGCGACATGAAAGTAGACACGTTGTTTAACCCCGAAGCTCGAATGTTGATTGGTATAATTCAATTTGCAAAGCGAAGAACAGAGAACTCCATAAGCAGTTTGTTTGCGAGATTTTGTGGAATTCATTCAGTGTCATTTACAGCAATTCATAAATCGCTTGAATTGGTTCATTTTTACATGCGTTCTTACAGAGAAGCACAGAATGTTCGTGAAGAAATTGAGAATGTGCAACATGGCATATTTGATTACGGAGGATTCTATAATTACTGTAATAGAATTAAGCATTATGAACAATTGTTTGACACATGTAAAAATCGACAATTTAGTATGTTTTATAAAGCAAAAGCTGATTTGAGAACAGCGGACGCACGATTTGAATACTATATTGATTTATTTTACAAAGAACGATTTTTGACACATTGGAATAAATTGTATATTAATTATTAAATGTTGTTTAAATTCTTGTGTAGTAACGTGGCGGTATCATGCCAAAATATCTATTTCTATAACCTGCTAATGGTACAGTTGTTCCACCTTTTTGTGTTTTTTTCACTTTTAATTTACTACCCCATTTCGTAAGTTTTTTTGAAAGTGCTTCTTGTGCTGCCAATCGTAAGTCTTTAAGATTTTTAGTAAAACTTCCACCACCTCTTTGACCTCGTTTTCTACCACGTTGTCTTCTACCAACATAAGGTCCGCCTCCTTTTTGTTTAGACATTCGGATTTGTTTCTATAATGATATAGTCTACTGCGAGAGGAATATTCGGAATTCTTTCATATAATGCATGTAACAATTCTTCTATTTCACGTCCTTTGTCTATAGTTACGCATACATACTCACTCCATAAATAACGATCGTAGTACTTATATATTTTCTTTAACGCTTGAAAACATGTATAAACCCTTCTTATAACTTTTTCTTCTCGAAAAACATACACACACACGCCACGATCTTTATGAGTAAAATATCCGAATTTTTCCGACTCGTTATGGTATAATGGTATTTGACAATATTCGCAAACGAAATAGGAACTCATCACTCACTCACTTTTTGTTGTCCGGTGAAAATCATGATTTCTGCAAACTTATATATAAGAGATGTATCAATGTTAATTATTAATGAATATATTAATCATGAGAAAGAGGCAAAAAGGTGGTGTTCTTCCATTATTACCGCTAGCTTTAGGAGCGGGTTTGGCTCTACCCATGTTAGGCAATATGTTTGGGGGTAGACAAAAAGGTGCAGGAGGTGTATTTCGGGGACGAAGACAACACGGAAAGATAAAAAGGAGGTTTTGGTCTTGCTGGCTCTAGGATATTTACTCACTATTATAAAAATAGAAAGCAGAAAGGAGGAATACTCCCTTGGTTGCTGATGAACTGATGAAGAAACACAAGAAAGAGCGATGGGTTGTTTGGGCAACAGAGCCTGAGATTGATTATTTCGAACGTTGGAAGAAAAAAAACCGTAAGAAAAACGTCAAAAAGGTGGTTTTAAGAAGAAAGAAGCAGAAAGGCGGTTTTTTTACATGGAATAAACCGATAGGGAGATGGGATTTCTTATAATAACATTATAGAACATTAATAAAATAGAAAAAATTTATTAAATTATTATACAAAAAAATACTCTTGTTTTTTTGTTGTATTATTTATTGAATTTTGCCCAATATCCTGCACCGTACGGTACAAATATTTCTTCATTGGGTTTTATATTGCGCGAAGATTCTAGAGCAAAATCGTGATTTCCTTTCCCATATTTTACAAATGAAGCATTATTTTTATGTCTTGTACCGTGTGAATCGTTTGCGAATCGTGCCGCTGAGTCTGTAGTATAATTAGCGTCGACACAATACTTCTCATCGCATAACGCATATTTTGCCAAATTATTTTTACCATAGAAATTATTTGTGCTTGCAAAAGTTTTTTTACGACCAGTATAAATCGATAAGGTCTTGTTTTTCCGAATACGTTTTTTATACGCGAATAATCCTTTACCAATTCCCGGTATTGTCGAATTTTTAACACATAAATTATCTTCTTTACCTAAATGGATCCAACATTTTTTCGTATGTGCTGTCCTTTTACGACATTGCTTTTTCTGCACGGTGTTGCTGACGCATTGTTGAACCTTACGTATGCTTTGTGACCTCCTTTTATGACCTGTGGCATTTCTTGTATGTATTTTCCTATTGGCAATTATTTTCTTCATGACATTTTTTAAGGCTGTTGGGTTCGCATTTTGCAGTATCGATTTTGCTAAAGAGGGTCGACGCATATTTTTCTTTACTACTTTCGTTCGCGCCATTCATTACCAAATCAATTTCAACCCTTGATATTCTTCTTCACGTTTTTTGATTGCGTTTATTATAAGATATACTTTGTTAATAATATGTGGAGGCAAACCTGTTATTTTACGTTGAAGTAATTGAAGTCTATGTTCTATTTCATTTGGTGAATATTTGCGAATGTAATTATCGTTCTTGATAAAATCTAGCAAACATTCTTTAAATATCTCTTGCGCAAATAAAATTTGTTCATCGTTATCCTCGTATGTGACAATTTCAACTTTACCGTCTTCTGTCTTAAATACTATCTCTATATATATTAATGTTGCATTACCCATTGTTAGCACAGGATTGATATTATTTGCTGAGCGTGAGAGCGTATAAATGGGTGCAAAATTGTGTAAAGACTCTGAATCACCATTAGTCTCGTTCTCGTGTAACTTTATACGTATTGAAAACGCAGATCATATTGACATCGACGTCGTAGACAATAAGGACAAAACATCCAAAAAAGAATCACCAAAGAGAAGCTATTGTTGTTTATTGTCATGGGGGAAGGCGTTCATTTTACGGATGAAGAACTCCAAAAACTAGTTAGTATTTACCGAAACATTAGCGAAGAACGTGTACGTTCAACACGTGTTGTTATTCCCGACACGAAATTTGATATACAATATGTGCGAGAACGAGTGAGTTTGGATAGGCGACACGTGACATTCTATGACGTTACGCAGTAATGAAATGGATGACTATCTAGATGTGTTAAGAGAACTAGGCGCAGTATTTCGCTATTTTATCAACGTTATACGTCTTATGACAGAATCTGATGACGACTACGCTTATTTGTTTTTTTCTCATGCGCCGATCAGACCGTTTTCGACAGCTTTAGTACCTGTTCATACTTTAACTGAGAAGTATCTTATGAATCGATTTGCTAAACATTTAAACAGTAATGAAGCAGCTGTTTTAAATGAAACTTGGATTAGTACAGTATCTTTATTCACCGTTCCGAAGAATGTAGCAGAGCAAATTACGCCGGCGTCGAATAGAAGGAAAAAACGACAAGAAAAACATTATAGATTCTTAGATAATAATAATAGAAATAGTAATGGGGGTGTAAGAATCAATCAACCCGTCCAGCGATACAAACGTGATGAGCGTAAAGGTGTTTTTCAAGTTAAAAATTCTGGTTTTTCAATTCGCAATTGTTGTTTGCCTTTAGCAATTCTTGTTGGGAAAAGTTTCGTTCTTAAAGATGAGAAATCAATTAAATTAAGATTGAATTTAAACGCTAAGCTAACTGAGTTTTTCTCTGACGACGACGTGCATGCATTTTACAATGAAACCAGATTGCGTGAAGGAGCCGTAACCATATCACAAATGGGTGTCGTATACGAGACATACCTGAACCGTTGGGTATTGATCTCGTTGTTTTTTCTAAAGACTATTTCGATACAATAGTTTACAATTCTAGAACGGATGAAAATGGTGAATTAATGCGTTTAACGAACGACGTTATTTTTTTATGGTTGAACGATAACCACTATGATTATATCATATCAGCGAAGTCTTTTAGTGAATTCAATTTGTCGCATTTCTGTTTTAAATGCATGAAATATTACCAAAAACATGAATTTGCTCTTTCGCATGTGTGCATGCTTAAAACATCATGTAAAAAGTGCTATTCCAATGTGAAGCAATGCGATGACGAAAGCGGTGTAAAGGTTGTCTGCAGTACGTGTAACATAATTTTTAAGAACCGCACATGTTTTGAAAGTCATTTATTTCAAAAAATTTTTCGTTCTAGAAACTCCACTCTCTTAAAGATAACACCATGTCAAAAAATGTTTTTCTGTAAAACGTGTTACAAAATTGTCCCCAGATTTTTTTTCACTAAGAAAGAACAATACACCATTCACAATTGCAATAAGATATACTGTTATCATTGTCGAAAGTACGATGACAAGCTTCATCAGTGTTTCGTTAAACCGATCAAGAAGAATCAACAGGCGCTCATTCAATCCGATCACACCGTATTATTTTTTTTTGATTTTGAAACGCGAACGGATGCAGACGGATATCTAATACCGTTCTATTGTATAGTGCAAAAAGTTTGTAACGTTTGCGAGAAAGAAGACTTTGTTCGAAATTTTGATTCATTTTTGCCGCACAGCAATATGCAAACGTGCGACATTTCCATTAACCCTGTACCCTGTTGCGGTTATAGACAATACGTGTTCGAAGAAAAAGAAAATTTGAGTGTCGTATCACAACTTTTTGATTTAATGCGAGATCATCCTAATTCTGTTTGGATTGCACACAACGGTGGGCGTTTTGATACAATTTTTTTACTGCGCTACTTGTTAGTCGAGAAAAGTATAATTCCCGAAACGATCATGAGGGGTAACAGCGTGCTTTCGATGACAATTACGGAAATTAATGTTGTTTTACTAGACAGTTTCCTGTTTTTGGCTATGCGATTATCACAATTCCCTAAAGCATTAGGCATACCAGACTTATGCAAAGGTTATCATCCATATCGTTTTACGAATCTCGACTATGTCGGAGATATGATATCTAGGGATTATTTTGATGTGCCAAACGAACAGAAAGAACTAGAAAAATTTAATCTTTGGTATAACGAGCAATGTGGTAAACAGTACGTATTTCGCGATGCCGTATATTACTATTGTCGTATGGATGTAGATATTTTGCGTCGCGGTTGTTTAATTTTTTCTCGACTCATCCATGAGATTACGTTCGTGAAACCATTTTTTGATAAATCTTGCAAGACCATAGCTTCGTTAGCCTTAAAAATTTACCGTCTTAATTTTTTGAAAAAGTTGACCATTGCACAATTACCCGCAACAGGTTACAGGGGAAATGTAAATCAGAGCGCGATCGCCTTGTGTTGGCTTCAAGACATCCAAAATGATTTAGAAAAACAATCTTTAGTATTGGAGAGTCGTTTGTCTAAAGACGGTGAACGTAAAATAATAAATCGTTTTGTCGATGGGTTTTGTGAAGGAAATAACATCGTTTACCAATTTTTCGGGTGTTTTTTTCACGGATGTCCCAAATGTTATGATGATGAAGCATACAACACCGTATTAAACGAATCTTATTATAATTTACGCGAAAAAAGTATGCATTTTATCAGCGAATTAGAAGCACACGGTTATAACACTGTCGTTATGTGGGAATGTGATTATAAAAGACAAAGCGGGTTGAATAATACGGAATTAGACGAGAAAAAAAAGATTTTGTTTGAAAATTTACTGCTAGAACCGCGCGATGCGCTTTTTGGAGGTAGGACTTCACCCGCACGTTTACATTGGGAAGCTAACAATGACATTGCCAAGGCGCATTACGTTGATTTTACGTCATTATATCCGGCAGTGCAAAAAAAAATTACTTTCCTGTTATGCATCCAAAAATATATGTTGAAGAAGAATGTAACGATGTTGAAATTTCAAATGTTTTCGGCTTAATTAAATGTGAAGTGTTACCACTGCAAGACCTTTTTTTTCCCGTTCTACCCTCACGTATTGATGGTAAATTAATTTTTACGCTTTGTTGTTCATGTGCGGTAAGTAAAAACTACGCCGAATGCGAGCACGATATTGAAGACCGCATGATTCGCGGCACATGGACGAGCGTAGAAGTGCAAAAAGCTTTAGAGCATGGTTACGAGCTTTTGAAAATTTATGAAATCTACCATTATCCACTGAAAGATAAGATATTTTCGCAATATGTAAACACGTTTATGAAAATTAAACAAGAAAGTTCTGGAGCGCCGGAGTTGTGTTATACAGAAACCGGTGTGATAGATGAGGATAAAATGAAAGAATATATTGACACCTATCATGAACATGAAGGCGTCTTATTAGAACGCGAAAAAATCGAGCATAATCCTGGCAAACGCACAGTTATGAAAGCTTTGTTAAATTTGTTGTGGGGAAAATTAGCGCAAAATGAAAATAATACCACCGTTTCCTTTATTGACAATCTTTATGATCTGCAATTATTAGCGAACAATCGCACGAAGGAAATTACCTCTTTAGAATTTTTAAGCGAAAACATGATTAGAACAACGCATAAATCTAGTACATTAGTATCGTTAGAAAACCGCAATGTCGTCATCGCATCGTTTGTCACGGCTTATGCGCGCTTGGAATTATTCGAAGTGCTAAATCGTCTAAAAGAGCGAGTGTTATATTTCG
>JAOBYK010513233.1:0-12887 GCA_025434845.1 Phenganax subtilis
TATATATTTATATTTATTTATATGTATGTATGTATGTATGTACACCTGTTCATGTTTTCTGGCATAGTTCATTTCACTCTCCCAAATTTCTTGATCTAAACCATCACTCTGTTCTTCAAGTTTTGACAAAGTCTTTTTAAGTTCCTCATTCTCCCGTTTCATTCGTTGAACATCTGCAGCACTGATCTCTTGACTCGCGAGGATTTTCTGAAATACATAGACATCACAATGCTTTTAATCCTCTTTTCGTTCATTGTAATCGATCGGTGATATGAACGAACCTGTAATTTCGTTTTTTCAGCAGATATTGCCTCATACTCCAATTCTAGACAAAGTTTCGAAGAAATGATGAAAAAAACCCTTTATATTTCTCCTGATCAAAGGCTTTCGCTAGAAACATGTGTATTTTTGTACGTTCAATGTAATCCTTACTAGCAGTATTCAAAGCTTCTTCGCTCTGTGTTTGACGTTCATCTAACATTGCCCGATGACAACGTAGATCAGCAAGATAAGCTTCAAACATTGATCTAGAAATGTTGTTGATCAGTAAGCAATCGAGATTGCAGCATTGCAGAAATACAGCCAAAGGAAAATCTGTGCTGGTCATAAAGACTAGTCTAATGCAATTTGCAATAACTCTTGCGCAAAGTAGTATGATCTTATCTACACTTACTTGTCTTTTTCAAGACTGTCTCGTTTTTCAATTAATGATTCAAGTTTTGACTGAAAAGATTCAAACAAAAACATAGTCAAGTTTACAGTAAGCATGAAAAGAGTAGTACCTAGTAGGGTAGAAAATATGGTATGACAATACCGGTTCATTTTCAAGTTTTTTTAATTCCTCCTCCAACTGTAAGTTCTCCTGCGACAGCTCTTCAACTTCTAAAGAACATGAAATAGACGCTAGACGTACTAAACCGTATATGTATTAAAAAAAGAGTACACCCTAGAATAATGTAAATAGTATGAATAAACACAGGGTATAAAATTTTAAAAAACTTATGATTTGTTAAGCTCTAACCTGTCACCAAAGGACCATTTTGGCTTCCTACAATAAAAACCAACAAATTTCAGCAAACTTTTGAGAATTTTACATTAACAACCTATCTTGACTAGTCAAGGGACTTTACTGTAATAACAGGTTTATACATAATACTTTCACTTCTCAGATAGCACACATACTTAGTTCTTCAGTCAATGCATCCGTGTATTCTTCCATATTCTCCAACTCAACACCTTCCAAGAATAATTCATATGTCCTCTCAAGGTAATCAAAATACACCTAGACAAGAGTAAAAAATAGAGTAGAGTTGCTTCAGACATTTTCAAACTTACAATTCTAAATTTTTACTTTCAAACATCAGTAGGGAGCTTTTCATTAACACTAAGTAAAATTAAAAGGTTTATTAATTATAATGCTAAATTAGTTGTGAGGTCAGTTTTTTATGTTATACTAACTCTGTCCATCGCTGAGTCATCGTCGTCATCCCCATCAACCACAGGGAACAAACACTGATCTACATCATCATTCACTGCCAATGCAAACTACAACAAAAAATAAACTTCATAATTTGCAATCTCATTGGCTGATGGTGTATTCCAAAGTCATCTTCACAGACCTGTACCAACTCCATTAGCCAATGCAATGCTCCAAGTAGTATCGGCCAAGTATGAGGAGAACCAACATTGCTTAAAGATGTTTTGTGAATTGTAAATGGGTATCTGTAAGATGAACATAATTGTTGAAGGCCTACAAAAGGTTTGTTTTATTTGCCTGTGTCTGGTACAATTTTCATACCCAAGACCCTTCAATATCTTTGGAACTTCTTCTTCTGGTTTCTTTTCCATAAGTTTTTTATAAGTAACATCTGGACTGAATCGACTGTATATGAACTAATAAAATGTGCATATTTATCTCAATACAGTGATGCATTTACTGGGGGGTGCGGGGGGTGCACACCCCCCTAACATTGGCTAGGGGGGTGCAGGGGGGGTGCAAATTTCCTTGTGTTCTAAATAATTTTGCAGTGGAACTCAAAATATACAGACTATAAGTAGAGAATATAATTGAATTCACATTGACTGCAGTTATGCAATGCCCATGACCAATAGTCCGACACCCACAAAGGGGCAACCACAGACTGATGGTACATCAACTGTCACCCGTCGACCGACTCAACACCTATACCAAATCGGAGCACCCCCCCTACAAGATCATGCTGGATCCATCACTGTCTCAATATCTAGCCAAAGTTAACATTTATAAGATATATATAAAGGAAATGAGAAGCAAACATATGATCATTTAAGTAGAAGTACATCCAAGAAATCAACTTACTGAGAACACTCTGAGAAACTCTTTGCTGGTTGGTATCATCATACTTTTCATACTGATAGGATGTTGATAATCATTCTCTGACAGAAACTGTTGTTCAAAAGAAATAGAAACGTCAACTCAAAGAGATTCTTGTCTTGTGCCAACGACAGTCAATAGAACCAGATCACTAACACATAAACAGTGAAATATGGATATACTGTACCTGTAAAATGTCTTTAATTTCTTTTTGCTGATAACCTTGAAAAGTATATTACAATCAATTCCAAGCTAATATACAACTAAGCAAAGGTCTGCCATTACCAAATTGTCCAATGTGGGACAGAGTAAAACAGAAACACAGAGAACATGCATCTAAATCGTTAGTAAAACGTCACACTTTTGCAGTTTTATACCTTTATCAGCAAGCGGTCTTTGATCTTTGATTTGCGTGTACGAGTCTCGACCATATTGACTAGAACGCCTGTGCAAAGAAAATACGAAAAAACACTTTTTTGACCTAAATATACCAAACTGTAAATAGACTGTTACATGCTGTAGTGATGTATGTTTACGTAATAAATTCGTAAACTGTGAATTCTTTCTTAACTATTTTTACGGGTTTATGCTCGAAATTCATGTATCTTCATTCCAAGTTGAAAATTAACGAACCTAGTCGAACCAAAAGATGTTTTAGGACGAGAAACTGATGCCTTTGGCCCAGAGTTTGACAAACGACCTCCCAGACCAAATGACGTCGAACGTGGCCGCACAGTAGACTTTTCCTTCGCCGGAATGCGACTTTTGTTTCCCATATTGATTGTTCCTAATGTAGTTCGTCTCATTGTGTGTCTAGCTTCGAAAGACGGCGAAATACAGCAAAAATTTCAATCTCTTTTCATGTTATTTTGAACATAAACAAAATGTTTTCTAAATTCCCGCCACTAGTTACCAAGCTTTTTGGAAAATGTGCGCACTGTTCTCATAAAATAGTTAAAACTGGAGTGAGATACGCAAGATGGCGGTCAACTTAGGAGTGAAATGTTGCGTTTTATCACATTTTACGCGTAATGCCGGCATCTCTAAGCATATTTTCAAGTTTGTGGAAAAAAACACTAGCTCACGTGAAAGACGCTGTCGAACTTTTGTAAGTTTTGTACAATTTAAATGATGATCGAAGTATTTTTATTCACGATAAATAAAAAAGATTTAACGACTTTTCGTCCATTTGTGTTTAAAGGGAACATACTCAAAAGCATATCAGCGTCGAAAGCGAGTTGAAGATCAATCAAACGGTCAATAAACCATGTAGAATAAGTCATTAGCAGTCATCTGGCTTTAAACTTAGTACAAATTTTATTATTACTTTAGCTGAGTTTATGGCTGATGAAATCAAGAAATATGAAATGGGTAAAAGATGGCTAGCGAAAATGATGGGCGCTGATATTAGTACATTTACAGATGCTGATGTCGAGGTTATAATAGTGACAATATGCTAAGTCACCGGGTTGATAACAAATTAGGTATTTATGTTAATTTCTGTTCTAGGAATCGTTAAGGTATCTGTTACCTACAAAACTTTTTGCTAAGGATGCTAGACCAGTGATGAAGGTAAATACAATATCTATGTGCTAGAAAACTTTATTTGTCAAGGATAGACCCTAGCTTGCACATTATGACTAATTTTTTGCAGCATCCCTCAGAACTTTTTCCTGATAGCAAAAGTAAGCAAATTTATAATACATTTGTAATATTTTCATTAACCAATTCAGTGTTTTTTTTTGACTGGAAAAGTTCTCATTTTGCAAATATTATCTAGGTGCGTTATCATCTGATGGACGACCTGTCCATCCAGCTTTCTATACTGGAGCCACAGCATTCAATGATTTAATATACGTAAGTGAATGAGTCAAATTTCATATGATTCTAGGAAAGTCAGACTATACACTCTTTTTGTCACAATATATTATTTTAGGAAATATTTCAATACAGCCAAGCAACAGAACAAGAAGACAAATTGGAATCCATTGAAGCAAAATTAGATGAAGAAAACACTAGCATTGAACCATCAGAGTCAGTGTTTTTAACAACACACAATTGGACAAACTTATTCACTAGGCAAGACAAATTAAACTTTGAAACCAATTGCTATTTATTTTATAGAGAGGCTGCTAAAGAAGAACCACCCGAAACTGTTGTCAAAACTGGTAAAATGAGATGGCTGCAACAAAATGAACTTCAAGAATTACTAAAAGAAGAATTAGATTTAAAGAATGTGAGCTACATAGTCAGCTGCATTTTCAAATTCTTTCATGATCTTTTCCTTCTTCTATTTTCCTGTTTTGCTTATGTAAAAGTCTCTTTCCTTTATTATTTTTGTATTGACAGTATGAAGTCTTGATTCATCGTCTTAAAAAATTAGCATTGGATAGCAAAAACGGAAGAAATTCAGAAAAAGTCAAAACATTTTTAGAAAGATTTCAAACTCCAGTAAAACATGAAGGATCACAGTTCACGATTGAACAGGTGAATATAATGCCCATGGATGTATTTTAATAATAATTATTTGGCATCCTTCCTAAAAAATAACAATCCTATTGAATCTGGGTTGAAATGTTTTCTTAATAATGCTTTTAGCTTGATGAGAATGGAACTGCCCATGGCAAAGGTACTGTTTACGTACAACACCACACGAATGGACTACATACATTGTTTGTATATATGAAGTCCTATTTCATGATGCATCTAGGCTATAGAAAACGATCCATAGCAGAAGTATGGATTTCTACTGGAAATGGAGGAATCAAAATCAATGATGTCCCTCTTATTGAGTACTTTATCAAACAAGAAGATAGGTAAATTAACATCTATCTGTACACTGAAGTGTTGAATGTTAGATCAACAGATTACTTATCACTCTCATGATTTTAGAAATCAAGTGTTGTACCCATTAATCACCCTGGACTGTTTGGGGAAATTTGATATTGAGTGCAATGTCATTGGTGGAGGAACCACAGGTAATACTATATATATACTAATTAGTTTACTGGAGTACTAGTCATCAATGCTCTGTTTTTCTTCTAGGTCAAGCAGGAGCTACTAGACTTGCTATTAGTCGAGCTCTGACCAGTTTTTCTAGCGAGTATTTATCACAGTTACAAGCAGGTAAATGCAGAGAAAGTTTCTATGTCAACGTATTGATAGCTATCGAGTTTCCCAACCTAAGTTGTTATATAATTATACAGTATGGTACATCACGAGGGTCTAGCTACTACATATTCCTAGCTGCAAAAACTTGTGATATATTTTAGCCGGATTGTTGACTCGAGACAGGCGTTTGGTGGAACGTAAGAAACCTGGTCAAAAGAAAGCTAGAAAGAAATTTGCATGGTTTGTATATAATCCCTTCATTCACAAGAAAAGCATAGACTAACTTATAATAATTGCTGTATTTTAGGGTAAAACGATGATCTTGCTGTGGACGAACTTTTCAACTAAAATAAAGTCCTTGAAGTGCTGTTTAACACACTACTATCCAGACATCGCACTGACCAGAATAGATAAAATTTTCTTAGCAGTAAAGGAGAATATAAATATGTTGTTTAGTGATACAGTCTGACCTCTTGGTAGGGAGATTTCTCTAATGTATAAACATTGTTTACTTTAAGCAAACTCATCTGCGTCTAGTCTCTTTATAAGGCGGACACCTCTCTAATACTGACACTTTATCCACCCAAGCCAACCGCACATTGGTCCACCCAGCGTGTGGTCCGCCAGTATGCTCTTCAGACAAACCAATGGAAACAATTGCTTTGGCTCACCATATAGTATTATTACTAAAGTATATCTCTTTTTTCTCTTTCTAGTCATTATCTTCTCTTCTCATCTCTTGATTTTCGATAGGATTCATCAGACCTTATGTACTTATCGTCTGATTTTCTATGTCTATCTCCAGATTTTCGGGACCTTTTGTCAGATTGTTGGTGTTTGTCATCAGACTTGTGGTAATTGTTGTCAGACTTTCGATGAGAGTCATAGGACTTTCGGTGAGTGTCATCAGACCTTCGGTAGTTGTCATCAGACTTTTGATAAGAATCGTAGGACTTTCGGTGAGCATTGTCAGACTTTCGGTAAGTGTCGTCAGACCTCCTATGGTCCAATTTGCTTTCATCGGATTTTTTCTGGTAACGGTGTCCAGGCTGTTCTCTGTCACTCCGATGACTAAAATGTTTGGTAGACTTTCTGTAGTCAGAGTTGTCTTCATCACTTGAAGAGTAATGTCGTTTCTAAAACAATTGTATAACATTGATCAACATATATTTCAGCATAAAATTGCGGAGCAAAATAACCTATTAATATCATTATAAAGTCTGTACAATCAATAATCAGCGGTTATCTAATTCCATAATTCCCTATCTAGATTAGTATTCATAATATATTGCAATCAAAACCAATAAACTCAATTACCTTGCTGCCTTTTTTTCGTTTCAACTTTCTTCCACCTTTCTCTTCATCACTACTATGATCTTCAAAGATTAAATCATGGGTTTCTTTCCTAGATTTATCTTTAATTTCAAATTTAGGTCGGACTTCTTTTTTATTCTTCATCTCATACACAGGTTTTGCACCTGAAAGTAAGCAAGCATCAACTTTGAGAAGAAGTCTCATCAAAAAATTAGTAAAGCATATCAACTACCGAATGAGGTAGTTAGCAGTATTTGTATATAGTGACTAAAGAAAATTGATTCGTCCTATGAAAGAGCCACTAAAATCACATCATGACTTTTCACTCACCAGGTTTAGTGTAAACCATTTTTGCAACAGATTGACTGAAATCTACATGAATACGGCGATCATCAATAAGGACATTATCCATTTTGAAGTATGCTCTCTCGCAATCTTCAACCTACAGGAAAAATAAAACTCTTCATATTAGGTTCACAAACTAGGATTACATAGGAAGAGTGCTGTCAGTTTGATTCTACTAAATGCCACAACTTTTCTTGGTATCAGGTATTCTGGTTTCCTCCAGCAGTTTGGACAGCGAAAAAGTTCTACAATGTACATATATAACTGAACTTCAAAACCAAACAGTTTCACTTGACTAGATATTCCACAGGTTTTCCTCTAAAGAGTAGGCCCTCAATGACTACTCTTAGAGGACTTCAAAAAACAGATCACAGCAAACTCTACCTACGTTCTCATATTCAATGAACGCATATTGTAATGACTCTTTCGACACAGAATCTTTTATAATTTCACAGCTAAAATTGAAAAGTTACATAATTTTTCAATGCAAGTAAGAAAGAGTGGGATAGGATTTCATGAACTCAGAAGGAAAGTTACAGACAATACAGTTATAAAGTAACAAAAGCTGTAGGACAATCAAAATGTAGAAAATGTAGGTTGAGCAATACATGGTCAGGACCAAAACTTTATACTAACCACACCTGTGATCAACCAATAAGATTTACTATAGGTTTTCATGGGAACCGCGCATGTCATAGAAGGCATGGGGTTGAGTATGTATAAACATGAGAAACCAAACGGAGAAGGTCCACTGGTGAATCAGTGTCCTAAATTGCTGATTTCCTAAACAATGACCACAGGTTGACGAACCTTTTAATAGGTCCAAATCTAGAAAAAATAATTTCTAGATCTTCATCAGTTGTGACTGGATTCAATTTACAAACGAATAAAACGTTTTCAGGAGGTTTGATTTCTGCATCTGGCAAATCACCAACCTAAATTACAAAATTTTATCTTGAGTTAGTAAGTGTTACAATTCTGCAGATTTCAGTAAGCATCACAGGGTGACAAATAGTGACCAGTCAAATTCACAAATTTATACTGCTACAAGAGAAAAAAATCAAACTCAGTTTTGCAGGTTTTATTTTTATGATCAATGCAAGTTTACCACTATTTGCTGTCTCCCAATGTAGTGTTTAGTGAAACCTAAGAAATACTTTCTACATAATATTCGTCAATACTTTACCATTTCCAATATTATTGTGCCAGCTTTCATCTCTCGTTCCTCGATCATTTCTTCAACTTCTTCAAGAGTCTTGCCTTTCGTATCATCAATTTCTTCATCTGCACCAATACGCCCACTCTGTGGAAAATTGATGTTAAGCTCAGCAACTACATGGGATATTTAGAAAAAGATTACATCACATTCAACAAATGTCCAGCTATATTCAAACACAGAGTGTTTGTTTGTTCGTACATCAATGCAAAGTGTTGTTCACGTTGTTCTTACATCAAGTTGTTCTTTGGTTGGTTCAGGAGATCTATCAGGCACTTGCAAGCCAGGAGGATCTTCAAATGGATCATCCAATATTACTGTATGAGTGATCCTGTAATCACAAAATATAAACACAAAATTTAAATAGACTGATATCATCTTCAAGCCTATCGTTTTATAATATGGCAAAAAAATATCATCCTGAAGTCTTGAAAAAGCAGCAAAATAATCTAGCGTAGACAGCATAAATTATGGAGAAAGTTGCACTGGGGACCACTTAGTGAGCTACTGGGTTAACATGAGACCTTGCCATAGTTTTGTGACAACTTAAACATGCATGTCCCCCTTTGACGTCTTAAACTCTCTGGCGTTAAATTGGAGTGAAATATACAACAAAGGATCATCGTTACTTTAAGTGTAAAGTAAAGTGTAGTAGTTTTCAATAGACAATGTATTGCAAAGTGAGTGACTAACGTACCTGACATCTTGGTAAGGTCGATGATTATCATCACAAATGGTCTCATTTAGTTTGTTTAAAATATCAAAGCCCTCTGCCACTTCACCAAACACTGTATGTTTACCATCCAAGTAATCCAGGTTTTCACCAAGAGTAATAAAGAACTAAATAATGTTAATATTGTATAATTTGAAAACACTTTTCAATTTAGACTAATTTCTACATATAGTCGAATCTCAACACAACTGTAGAACACCGTGCAGATACAGTTTTACAACAGAAGAGCTGCGAGCTATATCAATCATGTGTAGCTGAAAATACATGCTTAATTCATAAAGCCCTATTCCTGTTGAAAAAAAACCTAATTGATAAGTCATAAGATTTAGAATTAAGGTTTTTAACCTGCGATCCATGCATATGGTTGCCATTATTCACCATAGAAACAGTTCCTTTCTTGACATGTTTGATTCTAGGTTTAACTTCTGCCTCAAAAAACTTGGCTTGCTCCCCATACAGTGATCGGAAGATAGATTCTCCTCCTTGACCAGACCCTGTTGGGTCTCCCGTTTGAGCTAAAAAGTTGCTCTATAATATAGGAGAATTTCAAGGTGATCTAAATGTAAATTCTAGCAATTCTTTACAAGCAGTAATGATTGTGAGGGGTTTCAGCAGTGTTCGACCATAAGCAGATGGTCGTTAACTTGCAGTTATCATAAAAATATTGCATCAATTCTGTTCATCATACATGGAGTGGCCTTGTTTGCAAAAGTCGATAATTTTGAGTGTCTGGTATTAAAATATAGAATAAGTCACCTGAATGAAATGAAAAAGGCTGTAGTTATAGAACTTTACTTTACATAACTTCAAGAAGTTCAAGCATGCTAAAAAAGAAATATTTTTTATAAAATTATTTAACGTTTGAGGCTTTAAGCTAAATTGAATAAAGAATAAGTGACACATGTGAATACAAGGAATACTATACAATGACATTGCCTTTTACAAAGTATGTTTTTAAGTAAAAACAAGGAAAAAATTATTAATGTCAAACTTACGAAAAACTTAAATTACCTCTAGGCCTTTCTTCGGTAAAAAGGTCAACAACCAGATCTCCAACGGTCGTTTCAAGTATAACCGACATTAAAATAACTACCTTCGACTATTAAAAGCAAGAACACGAGTATTTAAAAGTAATATTTACGTTCAAAAATTCAAGTATTTTCAAACTTTTGTTTCCTCACTCTGGAGTCCAGGTCTTCTCGGTTGAAACAAGATGCTCGGTCAAGTGGACCGGAACGAGAGGTTGGATGTCTTTGATGTGACGTTCAACGTGACGTATCAACAACACGCAATGTTTGACGTGTTCCCGGAAAGCATGAAATTTTTGACTTATTGATATTTGACTTTTGATATTTTGACTTATTTTCAGTCAATCAGCCAGATGTCTTCGCGCGTTTGCTTGTAAGGACGAATCTTTTTCCAGACCATGTCTCCACTACTACCATGGACAATTACCTTAATTGCAGGGATAATACGTCAGATACCGTAATTTTCATATTTTCTTTTTGATCACAGGTTGTATAGTAAACCATCTGAAAATATGAGCCGTTTTTGCATTCAAGTTCTCTGCTTTTTTGTACGACTAGTGTTTTTCTCATCACCCGATTTTCTCTTTAGACCCTTCATTTTGCGAGTTTGTAGTTTGCTATAGTCTTGTCGTTGCATATGAATGTTGGCGAGTTTTGAACCAAATGCATCATGAGACACATTCTTTGTCTTCTTAGGCTAAAAAGTATAATATCAATTAACGTTTTTCAAGTTTCTTTATAAAACATTCATCTACCAGAGTATGTCCGATAAAAAGACATGTAGTTGCTCTACTACTTTGCTTGTCATGGCATTGCAATCACACAGAAAGCCATCAACTTCAGTAGGTCCAGCAAAAAACATTAAAATACGTTACTGCTCAAAGAGACTTAAATATTCTACAATGTAATGAAACTGTGAAACAAAAAATGATTGATTTGACTAACCTTCAGCGTCTTAGGTTTTTTAATTGCTCTCTTCCACAAATCATCGGATGCCAGTTTCACTCGTCTTTTTACGAGATCAAGAGAGGGTCCTATTTCTTCCAATTCAACTCTAGGTGTCCGCATACCTGATTTCTTTAATAAAATTCTAAAATTCATGAAACATGATATTTTATCCAGATTCATCCATACTTTGGAAAACATTCAGAAATTGTTTCTTGCTGACGCACCTGTAACTTCTAAGGAATATTTTGCCTCCATGTGCGGTGAATTGTAGAATATGTTCAAGACCTTGCAATCTAATTTTTTCAGCATTTGGACCTCGAAATATATCTACATCACACAGACATTAAAAATTATCACAATTTCAGAACAAATAGCAAGTTTACGAAGGAAGTTAAAAGCATATACAACTCACCTATGAAAAGATTTTTTAGCCTCGCATATTCCGGATCTGAATCAAAAATCTCACCAACAAATGCAAGACAAGGTTTAGTTCCAGCAGCACACTTTTCTGTCTGAAATATATAATTTCATGTCAAGATGAGTGACCTCAGTGTTGAAGTGTTGAACGATGTGATAGAGTGGATAACTGGCGAGTATACTTGGTCCAACAAATTTCCTAATGCACTCGCCAGTCAACCTACTCAATCACATACACTAAAAGGAGAAAAATCGCAGCAAAAATCGCCCGTGTGAACTGGCCTTTAAAATGACAAACAGAGTGATAATATAAGTAACATTATCATTAACAAAGAATGTTGTCAAATTTCTGCGAAGTTTATATTCACAATCTTTAGAGTTTTCTTTTGGCAGAATGCTTACCTTGAAGTCATTCAACGACATAAACTTTTCGATACCAAGCTCAACCATGTCTAAGATATGGCCATCAAAGCAACGGCCTAAAATGCACAAAATACTGATAATGCAAAGACTTAAATTTATGAAGTGTAAAAAGTTCTTCTAACCAAATACTAGGTTATGAGGCCTTTTCTTGGAATGGGAGCCAAAGACAAATGTAGATGCATCGTTTTTGGTTGAAAAAAATTCCTGAAATATACAATAGCAGGAATAAAATTAACATCAAACGTTTGATTGTACGAAGAAACTTAAAAACTTACAATAGAAGTTTCGTCTTCAAATGGACGTAGAACATTTTTCCTGAAATTTTAGTAAAAAAAAGTAGTAGTACAATTAGCTTCTTTTCTTTACTCAGACCTTGGAACTCGCACGCATTTTGCGTGAGACATACGCATTTCAAATATTCTCACACTCACACGCATAGAAATTATTCTCCCACCCAAAAGCGAAAAACACGAGGAAGCGATTTAACTTTTTGTTGTAGCGCTTCTATCAGTTTTGTTTAACGCTTACACTACGGCCGTTTTGGCAGCGCGGGCGGAGCGCGCAGTTTTGAACATATTCTGTTGGTGATTGTCCGCTTTTGATCTACCGTACACGCGAAGAAAATTGAATTAGTTTTAACTTTCCTGGCGTGCAAGCAAGACTAAGTTCTCACAGACAACACCAGAGCATGCTCAAAACTGTGCGCATCGCCCGCACGGCCATTATAGCCTATTGGAAATATCCTTAATATACCAACATGTTCAAACTTTAGCGTGTTCGTATGCTTCATTTTATGTCACGCACAACATCAATACTTCATTTTACACCGAACACATCTTCGACTTTGGAAAAAGAGCCCCTTGGTTCGATTCTGCCGAACGACATTTCCACTTTTCAACAAAATAAACTATTTTTTTCCTGGCCATTGAAACTATCTACAAGCTTCAAACGGAACAAAATAATGATTTCAGATGATATATGGTTTGAAAAAATTTTTTC
>JAOBYK010513344.1:0-12885 GCA_025434845.1 Phenganax subtilis
GGCTTCTTTTTGCCTGATTTGGCTACTTTATGTCACTCGTTTGGCTCCTTCGGGCTCAGGCCATCTGGCAACCCTGAACATAAAATAAAGTTTTCTCAAAACGTCTGTTATATCAAATGAACTTGGATGAAGATATTATACAGAAAGATCTAAGTGATCTTTTGGTATACTTTTCCAAGCGAACTTATTCAGCCAGTAGCTCAGACGAAAGGGTATACAATACTTTTACTTTTCTTTTGTTGTTTTGATACAAATGTTTTTTGAAAAGTTTTCAACTAATAAAAGTTGCTGTTGTCTTTTCTCTGTAGGCTTTAAGAATATTGGAACGCTGCATTGACTTATTTGTAAAAGACTACGAGATATCGGTATGCATAGAGTAGTACATATTTTATAGGTCACGTTTCAGATAGACACGACTAGACAGGAACTGGACGATAGCCAGGTGGTCAAATAATACTTGTGCAGATGAGTGTAGTTTGGGATATCAATATGGCGTAAAATATAGGACCATATGTTGTAATTTTGTAGATTTTAATGAATGGCAATGGAGAATTGTGCGGTCATTATCCACAAAGAATAATTATAGTTGAATCAGAGATTGTGCGAGGTGAAAAGTTTCTAGCAAAAGCAAGGTACATTTGCCGCATTTTCTTTTTAATTTCAGGAAAGTCAATGGCATGATTAGAACGCAATACGTAGATTTATATGCAGTGATTAAAGTTATAAATTATGCATTTAAGGCAAAAATTCAATTGCTTTCGCACATCTTCATTCACATCAGATGCTGAACCAGAATTTATACAATATGTGTATACCAATTGTCATTTCTATGTAGTGCTAGGATCAATGATATTTCACAACTGAAACCTCTCATTGGAAAAGCAAGATTGGCAAGATGCAGATCACGTTTTGTTGTACCAGTAATTTCTTTCGATGGAAAAGTAAGCTCGTTAAATATCTTGCTTGTTAATCATCAGTTAGCACTGTCATCATCACTTATGCTAATTCTTTTTGCACTGTTTTATGTAGAATATATGCCGTTCAGCAACGTTGGCCAGTTTTGCAGAAATAGTAGGACGCTCAGGGTTTAACTTTCTTTTTTCTTGTGAGTTCTCCTCATTTCTTACTTATAGGTTAGTTTGAACCATCTTCAAACTATTGAATACTTTTGCATTATTGTAGCACCAGTATTCCCTGAGGATGAATTGTTGGAGGATCCAAACAATAGGTTAGTAAAAAGCAAGTTTACTGTATCAGAAAGAAAAGTTTGTTTAAGTACAAATAGTCTTTAACCATGCATTTAAATGAATAATTAACTCATTAGTGAGCTTATTGATTTCAGTGAATGGGATTTACTTCACAAATCGCGATGTCATGACATTCAACTTCTTAAGACACTGCGTGTGAAATATATTTTTGACCTCATGTTGGAGAATAAGAAAGTCAAATATGGAATGAGGTGAGTTTTTGAAAAACTATGAATTGCTATTTAGACTATATGTTCTGTGATGTGGTAATTCAAAATTTACCTTGAAATCAAACTTCTCTCAAACCTTTTTGCCAGTTTCACATGTTTACTTAAGGGTGACATCGTCTGAAAAAGTTGACAAAGAAAATCGCTATGAAGAGTTTTGTCTTTGTTGTATTCCTTACCCAGGTTCATTGATTTGCTTGTGAAAAACACCATTACTTTAAGGGTCAATAAATTAAATTTGGTCTTTTAAAGGTTGTGAATTCTTCAGAATTTTAAAAAGCAAAGATTATGTTTCCCAACGAGTCCATTTTGATTGGAGCCAGGTATAAGCCAGTTTCTGTGTATTATATATGAATAATAATGAATAATGAATACACTTTTAATTGGTATTTTTACTTTGTGTTTGTCAGAATTATGTTGATGCAGATTTAAACTTACCCAATGAAATTGAAATGCAAGTTGATTGTGACTGGAAAAGATACCAGGTAATGTTGCTGTAGTACAGAAGTTCTAATTGGTCAATACTCACAGCAGACGAGTTCTGATTGGGCACTATAGTACTTGTATTATATAATTCAAATTCTAATTTTTCTCTTCATGTTCAATTTTAGAGATGGGACCTGGCCACTTTGACTCAAAATTACTTTCTACTTTTGTTGAAAACGATTATTGATAGTATGTATGTCAATATGATTTCTAAAATCTAGGCTAGCGAATGTTTACCATAAAAATGTGCATTTTAAATCTTTGTAGATGACGATGGTGTTTTAGTTCACTGTATTTCAGGATGGGATCGTACTCCGATGTTTGTGTCACTTCTGAGATTATCATTGTGGGCGGTACGTCTAGATAATTTTAGCTTTGCACTTCACACACATGTGTTAACAAAGTAATCATAAATTAAAGTTGTTTTCTTTGCCATTAAAAACGACTTCTTTTCTACTAGGATGGTAAAATTCATGAGTCATTAAATGCTTTAGAAATTCTTTATTTAACCATTGCCTATGACTGGCTCTTGTTTGGGTAAGATTTCACTAATATTCAGAATAAGTTCCATCGATTGAAATAGTTTCAAATTTTCTCAGCTTTATTTTATTCTTATATTTTCTTGTTCAGTCATGATTTGAATGATAGAATGCAACGAGATGAGGAGGTTATAATAGAATTATTATTCCAAATATTTGTTTTAATGTCAAAAAATCATTTAAAAGATTTCAAACAGAAAAAAGATTGTGAAGACATGCTTTTTTAAACATTCTTTAAATGTTTTTAGGTGTTTTTCTTTTGTTTTCATTTTCTCCGATACATTATGAGCGATACCTACTCTGTAACCCAGTTAGGAAGGTAAATTAATTGTTGGTGTCTTTATTTTTATCTCGAAACATGACATGTATATTTATATCGACCCTCGCTGGCAGATTGGAGATTTAAGAGTTTTTTAACAAATAACTTGATAGAGTTTTACATAGTTTAAGTATATTTTTTATTAATTTATATATAGGTGTAACAATAGCAGCTTACGGCATAGGAATGTTGATAACAGTTCATCAAGAAGTTCTAGTCCTGAAGATCGAGACAATGTTTGTTCTAGTTAGTATACACCAATTCGACAAATCGGTCTGTGGGGACTGGGGATGAGTTTGGGGGTGAAAATTATTTATACAAAGCTTGTACAGAAACATTTTGTCGCAAAAATTTTTTGCCAAGTGTGAAGATGGAGTCAAAGAACATACAACAAAAACAATTTGCACCAAGAAAAAAATACCTTAGACAGGTTTTGTGTATATAATTGTCACTCCCAAACTCATCTCCGGTCCACACGGACTAGTTCGTCGAAGTGGTGTATTGCGCGCTCTTTATGAATACTAACTCCTTAAACCTGTTCCCTGTTATATTTGACAAATCATGCCTATTACCATTTGTCATAGCACCTATTCTTTTCTGCAGACAATTATGGTGTGGAAACACCGTTAGAGACCAATTGCAGAGGTTATTTTATTGGACAACACCCAACTGAAGACGTTCAAGAGAATTGCGCAAGGTGCACTGGAAAATACTTGAAAAAATATAAAGCTTCAAGTCACTGCTTATTTCAACAACTCTAACCTTCGTCGGCTTTTTTTCTTAGTGAGAGCAATGTATTAAGAGCTGACCATAAGAATGGTTCAAATCCTTTGCCCGTACCTGGCAAGAATTCCGTAGGAAAAAACGTGAGTTGAATTTTATATTTTGAAGACTGGTGTCTGAATGAGTCTGCATGTAGTTGCCGACATTTGACGATTCTCTCCGACTTTTGACGATGCTCTCCCGACAGTTGACGACACCCTACCTACTATCGTTCTTATTCGTTGAAGAAGAAAAGTATTTTTCTAGACAAGATTTCACTCGACATTATTCCTATAGGCCGTGAAGCTCAGCGAATCTATAGAAACTAGGCTTTCGTAACATATATTGACTCTCCTTCATTTGCTTTTAATCAGGCGCAATATTATCAGCACTCCCTGAATGCAGGCAGCTGGCAGTTGGTGTCCGGTCCCGACAGTTTTAGCGCTCGTGGTTCTCATGGAATTTGCTCAAGTTTGACCAACCGTTTGGAGGAAAATGGAAACAGTCTGAGCTCGTAAGTTCAAACTGCAGCTTAATGTAACCATTCTGTCGTGGATACTAGTTGAACTCGATGGTCGTGCTAGTATTGATTCTTTCTCTTTTCATGCAGTTGTGAAGAGGCTGTAGAGGAATCAGTAAGACGAACTAGACTGGAAGCAGTTCGGAGTATATTTCTAGATATTTACAAGGACACTATAGGTGACGAAACTCGATCGAATAATGGAACATTTTCAAAAATCTTTGATCAAGTCACTGATCGATTCAAAACATCCTGGGCGAGGTGAGAGCCCCTAAACTTCAGGTAAATTTTATCGTTTTTAGAAACTTGTACAAAACGATTTTTTAAATTTATCACTCCATCTGCCCCGGTAGAAGTGGAGAGTTTTAAAATACCAGAGATCCAATGGAGTGTTTTTTGTCGTTTTGGCTTTTACAAATTGGCACATCCCTCAGTTATCCAATTAGATTTCATGCAGAAAATACAACAAGACGTTCGATTGGTCGAAACAGTGACAGGTGGTGTTTGCTTAAAATTACAGCTGAGACAAAAAGTTTTGTATGCTTAAGTAGGACAAGGGAAAATATGTCTGCATGATTTGAAACTATAGCAACCGAACCATGACGACAGGTATCCATGGTAATATCACTGCGTCAACAAAAGCGAATCAGTATGATAAAATACTTAGGCTGCGATTTATTATTCATGATAGCTGAATATACGACTGGCCAACAGAGCAATAACACACTTGTTAGTAATATTCATATTCTTGATTAATCATTGATAGCAGGTTTATTTTCTCGGTGTGTAAGTTGAAAAATTGTCTAACCGTTTCATAACCAGTGCTTAACACGCAGCAATTCTTTCAAATACATTATTTCAGGCAACGAATAAAGCAAAAAGAGGTATATTTTTATTGTACAAATTGCTATCAACCTGTTCAAAGCCAACACACATATCCCCATCATTATTTTCAATGATTACAACTCTAATTACAACAGAGATTAAATATTTTATATTTTTATGCTATATTCTCACTGCAGCTGTTACTAAGAGAGCAAAATTTGCAAAGCAGAATCATAGATCTATAAACTTTCGTGTACTAATACGCAAGAACATGCCCTGTCATTAGAAGCAGTCAAGTCAATTTCTTGAGGAAAAATTTAAATTTGCCAAAGCTTGTGAACTGAAGTCATTCATTTGTTTTCTAGCCTGTTTTTACTACAACAGGCGTTGTTTTCTTTGTTTTGCGAAGTTTCAAATTGCTGTTTGGTCTTGCTAGTTTCAACACAACAGCTTGCTCAGCAGTCAAGTGCTCAGCATGCTTGAATGAGTTCGTCGGTTTATCTACAACGAACTTTGTGCATTAAAATGGTTGAGTTGAAACCATCGAAAACTCACAAAAAGGTCTTACTGTCTAACGAAAAATTTTGGTTCTATATTATTTCAGTGATGGTTTGTTCTAGTTTCGTTTCGTAACATTTATCTAACCAAGACCTTTTCTTTGCCGACGGCTAATTATTGGCACGCGCGCTATATATTTCATATTAAATTCTATCAAATTTCCCGTGCAAAAGATGTCCTCAAATTAATCGTAAATGTTTATATAAATTATTTCAAGGTTGATCCAATCTCTGGTATCGTGAATCTCCGCTCGCTGGTTTGAGGCCATATTTCAAACGAATCTCCTCATTTCTTGCTTGTCGTTCGGCTTTGCGGTGGTCACTAACTTGTCTTCTTTCGTTACGATCTTTTTTTAATTTCTTATCCTCTTTATCGAACATGCTCTTTTTCTTGCTGCAACATTTACGACAGCAACAACAGTAAATGCAACAGCCGATGATAAGCAGCAGCCCACCGGCCACCGAAGGCAGAATTATTATGAGCAGATTACCCGAGAAATAGCACTGTTTATAGTATACATCTGAGCCAGTGCAGTGCTCTTGGCTTTTTCCTTTCTTCTTGTCGAAATCCCAGCATTTTTTGGTGTTAGAACACCAGTAACAATTGTCTTTCAACCCTACGCAATCATCGCAGGATGTCGTATTTTCCTTCTTAACACATCCACCTTCGGCTGCCTCAAAGTTGTACACCACGAAACAGAGGAATATGCAAAGTCCAACGTTTTCGGTAAAATTCATTTTATTCCAAATTCACTTCGATGTAATTTTGACGGTTTCGTTGTGGTTTTATGTTGAAAGCTTTTTGTGTCGTTCAAAGATGTTTGAGCATATCACTTTGAATAATTAACGATGAATTACTATTTCAGGTCTTAGCAAATTGCTCTCTCTTCGATAACGGCCTCACAGGACCCACTCGGGTTAGTGTCCTCTACGCTCGTTTAAGAATCACGGAGAATCACGAATTTTTGAAGCAAACGTTCAGCTTTCTCTCTTTACCTTCGTGAAATGACAGGAAATATAACGAACTGCCTACGCTGGGATGATAAACAAGTGTAAACAAATAGATAAGATGTTGTGACGTCATTGCACCAAATTGACATGGTGAGTGATTTACATTATCTCCATGGTGGTATCCGCTGATCTATATTCATTGTTACCTTGGTCTGCGAAGTGCCATTGAGCTCGATGTATCACTGGATTACTTCTACGCATATTAGACCGTGTTTTAATTCCTTGAATATCATTTCCGTGAAATAAAGGCGGTAAAACGCGCAAGGTCGCGGAAGGGTGATTAGGTTATTAGTGGTTATTAGCCGCTGTTGTTTAGAGAGGAAAAAATACAATTACCTGTACAGTCTATCCAACACCCCCATGTATTTGTCAGTGGTTATTCCTACCCCCGACGGGTTTCAGCCAATCATAATGTAGCATTGGTCTGGCACTGATCTATGAAATCTTAACGTCAACTCGTGTCAACTACAAAATGTACGAGAGGTGCTACAGCTTCACGGAAAAGTTGTATTTTTTGACGTTAATCTCTTGTGTTCTGAGATTTCCGCCATGGGCAACTTCCCTGCGTTAAAGAGTAAGGTGTCAATGATGTTTGACCAGAGTTAGAACCAGGAAAAAGGCTCCGAAATGGAGATGACATTGCAAACATGGACTCTGTTTATTTTGGTCGCTTACTGTCTGCTTTCAACGACTTTGGCTGCTAGTTCTACAGTTGGTGAGTTTACCTTTATTACTTTAAGTTTTTGACCTTTTTGAAATTTTGAAGAGCATTTATTGCCCAAGAATATATAAATTTTTGTACGGAAGTAGCTGTATGCAAAGCTATTCACAAATTTACTCACTAAAAGCCTAAAATAAACATTGAAGATCATACCGAAATTTGATCATAAGTTTTTATTTGTTGTTTTCTAAAGCTGCCGATAGTTTTTGTTAATTAAGGCTCGTTAGAGATGTGAAGGAATATAATAATTACTATATTGAGCGTTTTTGTGCTGAAAGTAGAAAGTTGTTTTGTATGTGCATGTGTACTTGCATAGTGTTTTTGTCTATACCCTGTACTGAGTCTCTGTCTTATACCTTTTATCAGAGGATGTTTGAGCTTTGATTGTTAACAGTTTCGGTTCTGCTATTGTAGGTGTGCCTGCGCCATCATTAGTTGAAGATCTTCTTACTGTGTCAGGTACATACGAAGAAAAAGAAATTTCATGACAACTATTTGTTGCAAAGGTTGTAAGTTAATTTGGTTTTTTGATCTTGTAGCTACACCTATTTGGAAAAGCTCTTGGAATCCGCCAGGTAATTGTTCAATTTTTGCATTTTCACGTATATTGACTTTATGAAAATAAACCAAAGGAACTCAAGGACTGCATACCTCTGCCAATAGGGTTTAGTACACCATTCATGTCATGAATTGTCTTTTAGTGCAAAATCTTCATATCTAGGCAAATTTTTATCCATTCCTCATTCAGTTGGTACATATGCCTATTGCATCTGTAAACTTTCATCAACAAATGTTCAATATTGTATAATTTATTTTATTTATAATTAATTAAACAACAATATCGTTGATGCAGCATTTACAACAACAAAACCTGAAGAAAATGATGATGAATACAAGGCACTTCTTGTTGCTCTGGCTGTAATCTCTGTTGTTGCAGCTTTGTCAGCCATCTTGTTTTTCTTTCTGTATATAAGGTATTACGTAGCAATACTTCATATTTCTATGGTTTGAGCTGCATTATGTACATCTTAATTGGTTATGGACCTTTGTGATAAAAAGGCCTACTGCTCTTGTTTTTTTGCCAGGACATCACGGTCATGTCATGGTCGTATGCGACGACACCAGCATCGTTCTCGTGATGCTTTTCCATTTCAAAATATTGGTAGCTCTGTAGGGGCACCACTCAGAGGCAGACTAACTAGTTTGTCAAGTATAAGGAGGCAAGGTGTGTGCATGGAAGATATAGTTAAAGTATACAACAAGGTCTTTGCTATTTTTCTTTCTTCATGTAAACATGCATATGGAGACATGGTCAGTGGAGATATGGTAAACTGTTTATGTTTTTCATTTTAGCAATTTGCAAAACTGAACCAATTTCCATCTTGGCATTTGGTGAACATGTGAAGCGTCTGCATGCCGACTCAGACTACCTTTTTTCAATGGAATATGAGGTATTAAATTGTTGTAAACTTTGGATAAAGTAAAATAAAGTAAAATAGTCTTAAAGTAGCATAATGCAAATTAGTATTAATTGATAATGATGTCTTTTACAGGCAGTTGGAGCCAAGAAGTATTTAAAAGAAGAACACAAAAGTATAGATTTTACTTTTAAGGAGGGCAGGAAACCGAATAATTCACCAAAGAATCGATACATTGATATTTTGCCTTGTAAGAGAAAAATATACTCAGTCACTATATTTACAACCAAAGGGACAAAGCTAAATGTCAGTATTACAGGGTAGTCCTTATTGGAGAGGTTTCCACATTAACTATTTGTATGTTCTATTCAGATGATCACAGTCGAGTTGTTCTTACTGAGATTGAAGGTGATCCAGACTCTGTGTATATCAATGCCAATTATGTTGATGTAAGCTACGCTTTTTTGTATTTTTGCAGTTTAGAGTGTTATGCATGGACATTGAAGTAAAATGATGCAATATTTTATGTTCTTAGAGTTATTGCAAGCCACGAGCCTACATTGCTGCTCAAGGTCTGTAGTGGAGTCTGATTTTAAAAAAATGATTCTAGACATATAAATTTCTTCTTCATGATTATGTTAGGTCCATTGTCTGCCAGTTTGTCTGACTTTTGGCGCATGATATGGGAGAGTAATGCACGTGTTATTGTCATGGTTACAAATCTGTTTGAAAGATTGAAAGTATGTTACCAGTTTGTATAGTAACAAGGAAGGGTTATTTGTCCTTCAGGAGTATAAGCTGTTGCTCTGTCTAGGTAGTTTACTCTGTAATGTGGTCTAACACCAGATGATTGCACTTGTCAGCTTCTTGTTGGCTTGACCACTGTGTTGTGTTATTCTAGTCAAAATGTGTTCAATACTGGCCTGATGAAGGTTCAACTGATTACGGTGTCTTGAGAGTTACTATGATGAACGAGGAAGTATTTGCGCTGTATGTCATACGAACGCTGTTTGTTGAATTGCTACCCAATCAGACACATTATAGCAAGGTCGGTGTAGTATAGCTAAGTAAGCTAACTGTTACGCCCCTGTTATGTCTTAAAACCAATGCCGCGATCATTCTGTGAACTCTCTTTTCTTGCAATAAATAGGAGTTTGGCTTGATAAGGTCTAATACTATTATACTTGAATTCTTGTAAACTTGGGGAAATAATTTTATGAACTTTCTTGTGCGTGTCCTGTTTCACAGTTATGTATCCAGTCAGCCAATGTTTTCATATCTGCTTCAGACTGGTATTGAAGGTGAGCCACGTCTCATTAAACAGTTCCAGTTGACAGAATGGCCGGATCATGATGTCCCACTGCATCCTGCATATCTACTTCCCTTTCTACATCATTCAAAAGCTGCAAATCCTCCCGATGCTGGACCGTTGGTCATTCACTGCAGGTTTGTGGAACCTTTACAACCCTTGCTTGCAGTGGCGGACACTTGGGAGGGCCAGGGGGGGCTTGAGCCCCCCCCCCCCAATAATTTCGAGAGAATGTACCAAATGTCAGAAAATACAGCTATTTGATGAAGTTGCCATTTTAATATTTGAATTCTGTTATTATCTTTTCCTTCAGATGGCACAGTATACATGTAAATTATCAAACAAAAATTTTGCCACAATTTTTCTGTGAGCATATATGTTCAAAATGTGGCCTCAGGTCCCCCCAATATTTTGTGAAGTGTCCGCCACTACTTGCTTGTCATGTTGTCATTTCAAAGCTTGAATCTCTGAGCGTTATCGCTACTTTGATGGTCTAAGTTGAAGTATTAGGAGGGAAATTCACTTCTACAATAATATTCTTTCAGCGCGGGTGTGGGTCGCTCTGGAGCCTACATTGTGATTGACAGCATGAAAGAAAGGATTGAAGATGTGAAAAATGTGGATGTGTTTAACTTTCTTAACCATATTCGTACGCAAAGAGTTTTCCTCGTGCAAGAAGAAGTAAGTGGTGTTGGAAATCATGAATCTTACGTTAACTTTTCCATTGCTCATCAACAGGAATTTCTGGGCTTGTCAAGATTTCTCTGATCTTCTGCAAATCTTAGGATTTCCCAATTTTTGTTCATCTGATGTTGGCGAGATGTTGTGTCTAAGGCCCGGTTTATACTGTCAAAGTTTCTGTGATCAAAGTGGAAATTTCGGATAGGTAAATCCTAAGTTTTCAAGGATTTGCTAAAAATATTTAAGGGAACTAATACAGTGCTCAACAATGAACTACGTTACTCTGATATTTCTTGCAAATTTTTCAGAACGTAGGATTTCTGTGTGAAAAATTCCTACTTTGGTCACAGAAACTTTGATAGTGTAAACCGGGCCTAAAACAAGACGACAACTACGAGCTTACAGTGCTTGATTTTCATTCAATCCCAAAATCTCACAGTCCCTCTCACACTCGTAGTCTAATCGAAAGTATTACTTGTACATATTTATGTGTCCTGTCTGTCATTTCAGAGTCAGTATGTTTTCGTACATGACTGCATATTGGAACACATTAACTTTGGAAATACGAGTATTCCAATCAAAGAGTTTCACAAACGACTCGAGTTTCTACGCGAGATCAACACTGACACCAAAAAATCTCGAATTCAAGAAGAATTTGAGGTTTGTTTGAAAGGATTTTTTTTATAATTGTAAGCTATTGTGTTTCTAAACTTGACGTGGTTGAAAAACTTTTCGCTTCTCATGGTAAGACTATCACTCGAAGAATTTCTGGAAACTATATAGTCTGTTTTTCCTCTTCTAGGATATTGAGCGGACTAAGATTCCAGAGAAGCACAAATGGGCAGGCAAGAAGCAGTGTAATCTCTCCAAGAACAGACGAGAAGATATTCTACCAGGTAAACAATTAACTTCCTCTCAGCAATCGTTGATTGTTTTCCAGTACGTGTTTCTGTCAGAAACGTTTGTGCTGTAACTTTTTTATTCTTGAAGCACTATATGATTCACTGGCTAAGAAAGAGAGCTCGTTACAGTTTACCCTGAAAACAGAACTAATTGAAGAACTTATTTTTTGACAGTCGAAAGATCGAGGGTGAAATTACCGCCTGAGCTGGGTATTGAAGGAGCAGATTATATAAACGCGAGCTTCATTGATGTAAGTTCACATTCTTGATGAATCGATTTACAAACTCTTTTATCATGCAGTTCTTTATGAGTCTCTTCATGCAATTCACGAGGTCTTAAAATACTTAAAATTCTGACGAGTGGTTCTTTTCCAAAATAGGGGTTCAGTAACAAGCGAGAGTACATTGCGACCCAGGCCCCTATGGTAAAAACTGCGGAATGTTTTTACCGTATGATATTTAGTATGAATTGTAGCATCATTGTCATGATACTAGACGACAAGCAGTGGATAAAGGTATGTTGCTGTATTATGTTGACGCGCCGGTTAAGTGATTTAACTAACAGGTGAGGTTAATTGTTATTTCATAGGATGATTACGCTGATCTGCCTACTGAGGATGAAGCTGTAAGATATGGTAGATTCGAAATACAATTGGAATCGCAGGATGTCCGTGAGAAATTGACCATTCGTAAATTACGACTTTTCTCATCCGTAAGCATAGTATCAACGTGGGAAAATTTATTCTAATTATTTTGAGACAATATTGAATAATCTTGATTCAGAGATAATTTATGCTAATTATTCAGAGATAATTTTTGCTAATTTACGTTTTCTTTAAATTTCCAGGAAGCGAGTAATGGACATACTGTGACGCATTACCACTATCGTGACTGGCCTGATGGCGATCTTCCAAAGGATAAGACATCTTTGATTAACTTTTTTGAAGAAGTGATGCAACATAAGAAAGCTGAAAGCCCTGAAGAGCCCGTTGTTGTTCATTGCGAGTGAGTATTTTTTTGCTGTTTAAGACAAGAACGCAGAATGATGAAGTTAGGAAGATAACGATGATCAATTCTTTCCAAAGTTCCATAGCTTAACCAAACACTTTCATTGGGATTTAGTGATGGTGTCGGTCCAACTGGAGTCTTCTGTTTGGTCAGTTCTATGTACGATCAGATCGAACGAGAGGGTCACGTGGACGTGTTTCATGCGGCAAAGTTGCTCCGACTTCAACGACCTAAATTGATTGAAACTCAGGTAATGTGTTTTATTTTATTATACTTAGGCCCGGTTCAAACGTCGAACTTTTCATGTGCCGAATCGAATGCAAATGAGCACAAGTCTTTGTTTAGGGTCATTT
>JAOBYK010513455.1:0-12885 GCA_025434845.1 Phenganax subtilis
GCTGCAGTCATGCACGGCACGTCGTTGTAGGTCAACAGGCCGCACCAGGTATGGAGGGTCCTACAGGCGTTGCAGGTCAGCAGGTGGCGCCAGGTGCGCAGACGGAAAGTCAAGGTCAAGAGTTGAATGTGCCGCAGTTGAGTGTGCAGCAGCCGCAGGCATTTGACATGGCAGCGACTGACGACCAAGTCAGGACACGGTGGCAGTCGGAACGCCGGAGATTAGCAGTGGAGGTTTGGCACAACTGTGTGGACCGCCAGGTCTAGAGCCAAGTGCAACCTCAGTAGGAGGTGGGTGTCCGCAGGGTCCTTGTGATGTAGGAGGAACTGTAGAACCACAGGGTGTTGAGCAAGAGTTAGCGTTGATGTCGTTGCAGACGCATGTGCAGCCTGGAAATAGACATGTACAACATGGACACACACATGTGCAGTCAGGAACTATGCAGTCAGGGAGTGCAACCATGCAGTCTGGAAGTGGAACTTTGCAGTCTGGAAACATGCCTGTTTTGCCTGTTGAGGTTGGCAGTCAGTTTGGCATTCCACCTCCCCCACCTGGACATCCCATGATGCATTTTGGAAATGCGATGTGCTCAGGCCCGGCCTGGCCACAAGGTGCTTACGGAGCCCCAGGATGTGCAGGGCCTGTGCCTAGTTTGCCAGGGTCAGGTTTGACAAGTCCAAGTCTGACAGGTCAAGGTCTGACAGGTCAAGGTCTGACAGGGCCAAGTCTGACTGGGTCAAGTTTGCCAGGTGGAGGTGTTGGTCTGTCAGGGTGTCAGCCTGTAGCAGCTGTGCCGAGTCAGTCTGACCAAGTTGTCACGTTGTTACAACAGCAAGTAGGGCAGCTACAACAGCAGAACAACATGTTAATGCAGATGTTACAGCAGATGATGCACCAACAACAGTCCCAGAACTTGAGTGCAAGTGCCATGCCACCGGGAGTGGCGCCTGTGAGTACCCCGGGCTCAGGCCCGACCGGGGGTGGAGTTGCCGGGAGCTCGACCGGATCAGGTGGAAATCCGTTTAAGACGGTAGATGCCAAGTTGATCCCAAGTATGCCCACCTGTGACCCCGGGAAGTGGCACACCAGGCCACAGCAGATCCTAGGATTTAGATCGTTCCTGGAGAGCCTAGTGAGTTGGTTGAGTACTCTGGCCCCCGCCTACCACAATGAAGTCGCATTGGTACTAGCAGACAGGCCCATCCCTGATGCTACCGCACTAGCAGCTCAAGAGAGACCCCAACGACTGTTCTTCATTTTGAAGCAAGCTTTTGCGGGATCTAGCAAAGTGATGACGATTGTTAGGCTGTTTGAGAGTCAACATGGGTTTGGAACCTCAGATGGGTATGGCCTGCTAAGACAGTTGAAGAATGAGTTTGCCATCCTGACACGTACAGAGGGTTACTACTTTAGGCAGTTGATCCTGAACTATCGAGTGAGCAGGGCTTCCAAGCTAGATGCTAAAGAGATAGTGCAAGCGTTGGAAAGTGAGTTCTACCTGTATGATCGATTGTTGCAGACGATCACCGATTCGACGCTTCGGAACGAGTTGTCGTTGCCGGATTCGGAGAAGTTTCGGTTGTTGCTACTCAATGTAGATGAGAGCACCAGAGCGTATCTGCAGTTGCATGCGGGTGATACCTGGTCAGAAGCACGTGCCAGTACGATCAAGTACTTTGAACGTACCTCATTGTTGGGGCAAGATTTTTCCAAGGTGCCACAACTGTCGTTGTCAGCGTTCTCGGCCGGGCCCGCTAGCACGAGTGAACCTCGTGATCTATCCAACGTAGTGTGTTGGAAGTGCAACAGAAAGGGCCACTATGCCAAAGACTGTAAAGATGGAGGTAGTCATCCATCGTCGAGACAGAACACGCCTAGGAAGGGTTCTGAGAAAGGGTCACCCAATGTCAAGGGCAAAGGAAAGCTAGCCAAGGGTTCAGCGTCCGCGAAGGGTTCATCGACCGCGCCTAGTGGCTCGTCCTCGAAAGGCTCAAGCAAAGGCAAAGGTAAGTCCAAGAAAGGTGGAAAAGGCAAAGGAGGTAAGAAAGGCCTAAGAGCCGCCGAGCTTGGCACTGAAGAGGGTGATGGAGCCTCAGAGCAGGAGCCAGGGGAACTAGATTACGAAGCTGAGTATGCTCATGTGTTCGAAGATGATGAGCAGTCGGTTTGGAGTGAGCAAGAGGGAGAGATTCGGTTGAGCATGTTTGTAGCTACTCCTCCGTGTCCCGATCCGTTTGTAGAGCCGACTAGCTGTGAACCGGAGTCGCTAGGAGACCGAGAGCGGTTGAGCCGTTGTGCATGTGGAGCTGTAAGTTTGGAAGAGCTAGATTGTTTTGCACTTGAACGTTTTGGTACCGTGCATGCAAGTGAGTCAGAGCTTCTTTCGATGGAACTTGAGCCCTCGAGAACTAGGTTGTTTTCTAGAAGGCCTCTGGTAAGCAGACATGTTGTCCGCCAGCCCTTTTGGACGTTCGTGCCTGGTAGATGCTCAAGTTCGAATCGTGCCTCGTCGGATCGTTCGATGCCTTGGCCGTTCAGGTGCTCCGAACTCACGTCGATCGTCGGCCCACTATCCGGAGCCCCAGAGTGTCGTGCACTAGTTTTCGGAGATTCTCACGCCGGTGATGTGAACAGTAGAGTTGAACTAGAGACTTCATTTTTGCCAGTTGACACGCAACCTGCCTGTGTAGAGAGCTTCGCAGATGCCAGCAGTTCTTCGGAAGTCAAACAGTATGAGAAGGGTGAGCTAGAGACTTCATTTTTGTCAGTTGACGTGCAACACGCCTGTGCAGAGAGCTTTGCAGATGTCAACAGTTTTTCGGAAGTCAAACCGTATGAGAAGAGTTCACTAGAAGCCATTTTTCCAGAAGCCAACTATCTAGATGCACGCTGTCTTGATGCCAGCTTTGCAGATGTCAACAGTTTTTCGGAAGTCAAACCGTATGAGAAGAGTTCACTAGAAGTCATTTTTCCAGAGTTTGTTGCTCTCATTTGTGCTGTGCAAGGGATGATCGCGTTTGGACCGTGGTCGAGCCTTTGTCCGAGCCAACCCGGAACCTCAGAGGGCAGACACGCACTCGGTGGAGTCAAGGGAGAGGACATGAGGTTGAAGGAACGTAAGTTGAACTTGCCTAGATTCCCTTTTTGCCTGACGCGTCTACAAGTTTTCCTGCAGATCATGTGGACGTACGTGCAGTGTCTTGCGAAAAGAGTTGCAACTTCGTTCGAACCAGTTTTCCAGATGTGCCTCAAGTCTTTTGAACTTGACCTCCCATGGCGTGTCCCGCCAATTTCCCACATGAGTCAGCATTGTGCCGTGCAAGGGGTGATCGCGTTTGGAGCGTGGTCGAGCCTTTGTTCGAGCCAACCCGGAACCTCAGAGGGCAGTCATGCACCAGCCGCAGTCAAGAAAGAGGATAGGAGACTGAATGACCCGGAGTTGAACTTGACTAGATTCAGTTTTTGCCAGCTGATACGCCTGCAAGTTTTTCTGAAGATCGTTTGGACGTTCGTGCGATTTCTTGTGAAGAGTGTTGCAACTTCGTTCGGACTAGTTTTGCAGATGTGTCTCAAGTCTTTTGAGCTTGACTTTCCATGGAGTGTTTTGTCAACTCCCCACACGAGTCAGCACTGTGTGAACCCAGAGCCCAATACGAGTAAGATGACTAGAGGTCTTTCGACAGAACGTCTTGGAAGAGCTTTCGAAAGCCCAACCGATTCAACTGGTGAACTGTGTGATGGACCGTGCTCAGAGGTTTTGAGTCCGAACTCTCAAGACCAATCGCCCGGGCCCTCACAAGCCCAGCCTGTCGTGAGCCCATCCGAAGGGTGTCAAGCCGAAGCAAGTCAAAGGTTGAGGAAAGAGAAGTCCTTTGAGTCGCCAATAGGTGTTTTAGAGGGGTTTTTCTTTAGCTCAATCGAGACTCTGATGGATCTAGGTAGTTGGTGGTTGATAGACTCTGGAGCGTCTAGGAGCGTGGTAGGTGAACAGTTTTTGAGTCGATACGAAGTGATGAAGGAGAGGTTGATCAGTCCACCGTTGGTGTTTACGACCGCTTCGGGTGAACGCATGTCAGTTGATCGTGAAGCATGCATTCGTTTGCCACTGGAATTCCACCAGAACGAGTCGGTCGTGCATAAGTTTGTAGTTGTACGAGCTTTAGTGGCACCTGTGGAACATAACCTCCTCTCCGCTCATCAGATGACACGTCATGGTTGGACGTTTGCGATGAGGAAAGACAGCTGTGTTTTGTCGCTCGGATCCCTGGTCTGTTACCCAATGATTTGGGCATGCTGTCCGTGGATCAAGTGTCGTGAGGATGAACGGAATCCATCTTTGGATCGCTCATCCACGAGTACGAGCAAGAGTAAGAGTGTGAGATCCCAAGAAGCTATGGAAGTTGACATGGCCTTATCATTGGAGACCGTGTTGAAGGGTGATTTTGAGGATAACGTGAATCAGGCTGAGACCAGTCTATCGTCCGGGACCAAAGCCGAGAGCTCGTTGCGAAAGAGAGGAAAGTCGTGAGTTGGAGTCGGCCTTCCGCGCAAGACCAAAGCCAACCCGTGTTGGAAGGCCAGACCTTGGAAAGTTGGAGTGAGTTGGAACGAATTGGAAGTGAGCCTGCGCTTGCGACTCCGCAGCCTTTTGCTGCACCGATTAAGGCAATGGCTCGAGCCGAATCGGAAGATGTCCCATTACCCCCACTGGAAGAGGCCCTGGACCCCAATCCGGCCGATGAATTTGATCGGACCGATTCCAAAAACAGGCTTTGGGGAGAAGTCAGATCTAGTTTAATAAGACACCGGATGGAAGGACATGCCACGTACCATCCGTCTTGTCCCGCCTGTGTGGGAGCCAAGGGAGTGTTTCGACACAGCCGGAAAGACAAGGCCGTTCGGTCGATGGAAGTGCAAACTGACTTCTGCTTCATAGGTGGAGTAAAGATTCTAGTGCTTGCTGAGCTGGGGTCGGGTGCGCTCGGCTTCGTGAAAGCTGATGCTGAAAGCCGTGAGCTGGTACAGAACGAAATTCGTGCTTGGGCTCGATCCGTCGGTGTCATCGGACCGTCTTCGACGGTCATCTCCGTTCGAGTCGATGCTGAGCCTGCGTTGACGAGCTTGCTAGAAGGTGTCCTGCCTTGTAAGCTAGAGAAGTCTGCACCGCAGTCGCCAGAGAGTACAGGAGGTGCTGAAAGAGCTGTGCGGGTGCTAAAGGAAAGCCTGGCGTGTCTACAGACAGACATGTCTGACTCAGGTTTCCGCCTAAAGGTGAACGCGGAAACGTTGCCGTATCTAGTAAGGTATGTCGCAACTATGTACAACCAGCACCATCGAGTGTTCGGTGGAGCACGGACTCCAGCACAGCACGTGACCGGACAAGACAGACAACCCCTTAAGTCGACCATGTTCGGCGCCGTGTGTTTCGCTGAAGTGCCAGACTCAGTTGACGTCCGATCTCGTTTCGTTCCGGCCAGCTTCCTCGGTTACGAGTATGGATCTAGAGCACCGGTTGTGTGTTGCAAGCTAGATGGAGAAGAGGTAAAGGTCTTCCGAGCTAAGTCGATGAAGGTTCTCTCAAAGATTGTTTTTGCTGTAGATCTTTGTCCATTTTTACTAGACACAGTAGAAGAGAGTGGAAAAGATAGGCAGAGCAGTTTTGATCCCCTAGAGGATAAGTATGAGAACCCCATTCCCATGCCTAAGACTGGCCCTCCTAAAGCCTGGCTTGAGAAGTATGGTAGAACACCTGACTGTTATGCTTGTGGACGTGTTTCGTTGCACGGAAGAGTTCACAGTGCAGCTTGTAAAGCTAGATACCGTACTTGGCTAGAGCAGGAACGCCAGAAACAGTCAGAAGCCCATTCCTCAGAGATCCCCGAACCATCCGGCATCAGAGGTCATGATGGACCACCGTCAGCTCGACCAGAGCATCCTACTGGTGGTCGTCGGGCCACTCAGAAAAGCCCGCCTGTGGTCTCGTCAGGGCCGCCAGTGGCCGATGCAGAGGGTCGTGCATCCGTTCCGTTCGAACCCCCTGAATTCGATCCGAGCGGTATAGATGACGATATGGAATATACTCCGTCCGAAGGTCCGTCATTAGCCGATGATCCGATGGAAATCGATGAAGATTCCATTGTGCGGAATTTTGGGTCCGTGGAGTGTTTTGTCGCATCTCGCTTTGCAGAAGAACCAGTGGAAGATCTTTTGAAAATTGGTGCATTAGGCTTATTTGATCGAAAAGCAAACATTCTCTCACCGATGTATTTGCCGAAAATTGGTGAGAAGACGAACTATGCAGCTTATAAGCTTGGTGGCAGAACTGTCTTTTTAGCAAGACCTGAAAAGGTTGTTTCGGAAGATCGAAAAGCAGTGCTTGATGTTGACAAAACAGTTGGAGCCCGGATCACTGAACTTTCGTCCATGGAAAAGGTTGAATTTGGAACTGTGATTGGAAAAGTTGAAGCAGATAAGTTTTGTAAACAACATGATCTCAAGCCGATTGGCTGCCGTTGGGTCATCAACGAGAAAGAAATCAATGGAGCTCCTGATGTCCGCTGTAGGATGGTCGTTCAACAAATCGCATCAGGACATGGTGTTGCAGCTACACTCGGCTACTCGTCGTCCACGCCTTCCTCCGAAGCCGTAAGAGCTGTGTTGATTCAGACCGCTTCTGAAGGTTGGCATCTTGGTACTCTTGATGTCTCGACGGCATTCATGAACAGTGACCTACCGCCCGGCATGAAAGTGATCGTAAGATTACCAGGTGATATAAGCCTTTCTCCTCATTCTCATCAACCAGCGTTCGCAGTGCTGAAAAGAGCACTAAATGGACTTAGGTGTGCCAGTAAAGCGTGGCTTATGTTGGCAAAGTCAATATGCGAAAGTCATGGCCTTTCCTCTTGTCCAGGCGAACCTTGTGTGTTCTGAGGAAAATTCCAAAGGAAAAGTTTCTCGTGTAAGATGGCGCTGGTAATCTACGTTGATGACATTCTTGTTGGGTTTGACCGCTCAGGCGCGTTAGAAGAGCTACGAGACGCTTTTCAGGAAAAGGTCCAAAAGGTGAAAATTTGTGGAGAAATTCGTCAGAGAGCAGAAGGGTCTGTGACGTTTCTTGGACGTACTATCGCTCGAAGGAAAGATAATGATTCCCTTTTTATCCGAGTTCCTCCACGGTATCTACAAGAATTGTGTGAACCGTTGACCTCAACTACCATCCCACCAGATCTAGAGCAACTTCATAAGAAGTGTTCAGAGCAAGACGATCAGCCATTATCTAATGAAGCCGCTAGCGAATATCGAACCATGTTGGGTAAGATCGCTTGGTGGGCTCAGTCCCGAGTAGACATCCTTCGCTTCATCAGTATCCTTTCGACAGGTCAGGCGCAACCGCAGCACAAACATGAAGTCGGAATTAAGAAATTGCTTCGCTTTCTCAAGTCTAGCCTGCACCTATGGCAGGAATTCCGCAAAGACGATGGATCAGGTGTGCAGCTGTATTGTGACGCATCGTGGAAAGACACTTCAATCAGTGGATACTGTATCCTGTGGCGAGGAAATCTCCTCAAAGCCGTCTCGAGAGTCCAACAATGCATCTCACTATCCGCATGTGAAGCTGAGTTGGTGGCCTGTGCGCAAGGTTGTCAGGAAACGCTTGGCGCGTTGCAGATGATCGGTTTTCTAGAAGGCATCACAGATAAGAACGGAACTACGATTCGTGAGCTTTTGGACAAAGATGTTGAAGAGTTGCCAAAAGGTATGTTCCGCGTCTCTACCGATTCAGCCTCCGGCCTTGGTTTCTTGAAAAGTGATGGATTCAGTCGACGCACGAGACACTTGTCAATCGCATTCAACTTCATCCAACGGCTGTTGTATCATGGAGTTCTAGAGATTGTTTGGGTAAGTACAAAGGTTCAGATCGCTGATCTTTTCACGAAAATCACCGACCAGAACACAACGGTAGAGTTGCGTAAGCTTCTAGGTTTTGTGGAAATTGATCAACCAGAAGAATGGCAAAGTACCCAAAACAAGCCTGGTAAGAAGAGCTCTCATGTAGTTGCATCATTGAGTGCAGAAGTGACCCTTTCTGTCTTTGATCGATGCTTGGAGTTGGAAGCGTTGCTCAAGCAACATGTCTCAGTTGTCGCGTTGTTGGAAATTTGCACAGATCGAAATAGTGGATTCAGCAACTGTCATTTGCGAACCTTTTTCAAGAAAAAGTTCTTTGTACTTCAAGTCACCGAAAACGATGACATCCTGAAGTGCAGCTCGAAGCTGAAATCCGAATTAGAACGATTGCAGAGCTTGTTTTCCTTCACGCTGTATGTGTGGGCATCACCGCCGTGCACGGGTGGCTCACCAGCCCAGCACCTGTGTCCAGGAGCTGAAGAGAGGGTTGCAGAGAAGTTCGCAACGTTTCGTCGCATCATCAGAGCAAGCATCCCACTATTTAAACTAGCAGATCACATTAGTCTTGAACTGTCTAGATGGTGTAAGTTTTGGAAGTCTCATCTAGTTCGGAGTCTGTTGAAGGAATACAATTTGTGCTCTACTACCATGTTTCATCGATGCAGCTATGATAACGACACTACAGATTCTGAGCTAAAGCCAAATCACACGTATCGTGTACAGAACACTTGGGGACTTGCAACTAAGCGTTCTTGTGTCTGTCAGAAACACATGC
The DNA here is from genome assembly GCA_025434845.1 of Phenganax subtilis. Taxonomy (NCBI): domain Eukaryota; kingdom Metazoa; phylum Cnidaria; class Anthozoa; order Malacalcyonacea; family Clavulariidae; genus Phenganax; species Phenganax subtilis. The sequence goes on from JAOBYK010513455.1 coordinate 8,684, forward strand.
CATTTGGACAGCAGAACTTGACTAGCTTAGGATCATATCCAGAGTCCATGACTGAAGAGATTTGTCAAAGTATTGGAGAACACCTCAAGAGCCGTGCATCCGTGAAGTTTCAAGATGGTGACATTCATGGAAGCGATGTTGAGCGTGTGGTTCCTTCTCGCCGATAGCGGATTTATCGGTGGGACGTTGACGATGGCCATTGGTATGTTGAGTGTGTGGGTCTTCTTCTTGAGACCTGAACGGAAAGTCAAGGTTGAGTCAGGGACGCAGACCGAGATCGTCGACATGCCAGTGGACCATGGGCCTGAACAGATCTTGACGACTCGGACCGGTGAGTGCTTCCACGCAGAGCATTGTGGTCATGTCCGGCACACGGTGACTCGGAGGTTTCGTCGGTGCCGGGATTGTCTTGGTTAGATGAATAGATGATATATAAGGTGCAGAGATCATATGTTTGTGGGGGGCTGCGAATATCCTAAACCATTTTCCTATAGTTTAGACTATACTAGAAGACAAACACAGATCTCTGTGCTAGTGCAAGGATAGTATCCGATATACCCGAAGCAGAAACTCTCAATCCAGATCTCAAGCTGCAGGGCAGCGTATGCATGAACAGATCTCGAGCTGCAGGGCAGCATTCGTAAGACCAGACCGAAAGATAAACCTATACCACCTTGTTATCAGAATCGAACTTGTGGAAATTGACATACAACCTCGATTCTGACATACTCACTTTGAGTGAAGATCCGTGAGCAGCGCTCATTCACAGTGTTCGACCGTGCAATGCCGAACAGGGCATATTCGTTGATCTTAATGCCTAAGGCATTCTTGAGAACTTCGGTACACGCTGTGTACAGAGTGGAGCAGACCAACAGAACGAAGCAGTACTTCTTGAACAGTTTTGCCGCAAAGTGGCAGCTGCAGCCTCGGCTGTTTTTGGCAGCCACGTGCCTGTGAGTTCTCGACAATGAGGATTGTCTCGAACCTCGTTTTGTGCAAGCAGAGGTACTTTAGGTGAACTTTGCGCTGGAGGTAAACGACAGCTGAAATGCAGCCTACAGACTTTGACCAGCGTAGATGACTTGAATGTGCTTCTCACAAAGGTCACCGACCTTTGTTCGCGGGTTCTCCCGGTGGAATCGTTTGCCACCAAAAGTAGATGTGAGCAGCCTTTTCGTGCCTGCCGCACTGAGCGAGCAGAGTGCTTAGGTTCTGCCACCTGCGAGGTGGACAAACCTCCAGTTTTGTTGGAGTCTTGGTGCCGTGAGGATTTCTAGCACGGAGTGCAGAGTTCTTTCCCTCCACCTTAGAGGGCTTCAAGGGAATTTGCAGTTAGCAGCGGTGCTAGCAGACCAGATAGACGAGACCTCGGTTGAATACCGTTTGAGCTTTTCGAAGTGCACGCACTTCTCAAAGGGACTTGACAATACGTGAACGTATTTGAACCTTCTGTGTTAGAGGACACTGAACTTCCCACGCAGTGACCGCGTGCTGAACTTTGTCTGCTTGAGAGCAGTTGAGCTTCACAACCGCTGTGTGCACCTGACGGTGCGGGTTGTTCTTGTGTGCACCTATCGGTGCGAGCTGTCCTTTGAAGGCACCTGTTGGTGCTGAGCACTTTGTAGTGTGGGTTCATTTGCGGTGTGGTGCACTTCCCAGTGCACCTGTGCACTTTCCAGTGTACCTGTTGAGTTCTTGAAGAGTGGTGACACTTGTGAGGTGAGAACTTTCTTTTGAACCGAGTAGTTCCTGAAATTTGGTTTGTGAGAGCGTGAGGACTGTACAGAAATCAGTGAATAACGCCGAACGTACGTTCTGGCTCAAGGACTGAAGCAAAAAGGTGTGAACATAACTATAAAGAAGTGAGTCGACACGTCAATTTGATTTTGTTTGATTTGCTTAAAATTAGTTTGCTCGCACCATCCAGGGATCCCATATCCCTGCGTATGGTAGCGGAGCTTCGTGCTCCTGAAGCTTCGTAGGTCCAGGTCAGTCAGTGTTGTTGTTCGTTGTCCCTGTTGTGTCCACCCTGAGAGTCCCCACGTCTGAGGTCAGGTTTGGGAACAGGGTGTGGGGCGCCAGTGAGCGCTTGGCATGTGGTGGAGTCGAGGCCAGTCTCGACCACGAACAGGAGGTTCAGGGTGGTTTGAGGAAGCTCTTGAACGAGCTGTGCAGAGAAGCATGACCCCACCACGTGAGACAGCACAACATGCCAGTGGACCACCGGTTGTGTTTGGTCCTAATGACCTTGAGGCAGCACAAGGTACACAAGGTCAGACAGCAGCTCAAGGGTTGCAGACGCCTACAGGTGTAACAGGTCGTCAGGTGGCACCAGGTGTGCAGTCTGTGAGTCAGGGTGCGAGTGCGCCACAAGTGAGTGTGACAGGAGTGAGCTCGCCACAGCCACAAACGTTCGACATGACTGTTTCAGATAGCCAAGGTCCGTATACAGTGCCTGTCGGAGCGTCAGAAGTGAATAGTGGAGGCTTAGCACAACTGTGTGGACCGCCAGGTCTTGAGTCAAGCACTGTTTCAGGTGAACCAGGAGGTTTGCAGGGTCCTTGTGATGTAGGAGGAACTGTGGAACAGCAGAGTGTTGAGCAAGAGTTGGCGTTGATGTCGTTGCAAGCACACACCCAACCTAGTAGTTCACCTGTACACCATGGACACACACATGTGCAGTCAGGGATTGCAGCAGTGCAGTCTGGAAGTGGAACTGTGCAGTCTGGACAGCCTGGAAACTTGCCTACGTTGCCTGTTTACGTTGGCAGTCAGTTTGGCATTCCACCTCCCCCGCCTGGACATCCGATGCAGTTTGGCCATGTGATGTGCTCAGGCCCGACCTGGCCACAAGGTGCTTACGGAGCCCCGGGGTGCGCAGGGCCGGTGCCGAGCCTGCCAGGGTCAGGTCTGACAGGTCCAGGTCTGACAGGTCAAGGTATGACAGGTCAAGGTCTGACAGGGCCAAGTCTGGCAGGTTTGCCAGGTGGAGGTGTTAGTCTGCCAGGGTGTCAGCCTGTAGGAGCTGTGCCGAGTCAGTCTGACCAACTTGTCATGTTGTTACAACAGCAAGTAGGGCAGTTGCAACAGCAGAACAGCATTGTGATGCAGATGTTACAGCAAATGAATGCACCAGCAACAGTCCTAGAGCATGAGTGCAAATGTCGTCCCACCTGGAGCGGCGACTGTGAATGCGACGGGCCCAGGCCTGACAGGGGGTGGAACCGTCGGGAGCTCGACCGGGATCTAGCGGAAACCTGTTTAAGACCATAGATGCCAAGTTGATCCCAAGTATGCCAACCTGCGATCCTGGAAAGTGGACTACTAGGCCGCAACAGATCCTAGGATTTAGATCGTTCCTTGAGAGTTTGGTGAGTTGGCTTAGTACGTTGGCCCCTGCCTACCACACTGAGATAGCATTAGTGCTAGCAGATAGGATGGTCCCAGATGCCATGCCGGTAGCAGTACAAGAGAGGTCACAACGACTGTTCTTCATTTTGAAGCAAGCAATCTAGCAAAATCATGACGGCTGGTAGGTTGTTTGAGAAGGTCAACATGGGCCTGGAACCTCAGACGGGTATGGCTTCTTGAGAAAGTTGAAGAATGAATTTGCCTTTTTGACACGTACAGAGGGGTACTACTTTAGGTTGTGCATGTGCATCCAGTAGGCCTCTACACGAGTCAGCAGTTTTTGAAGCCAGAGTCCACTACGCATGAGCCGCATGATAGTCTTTCGAAAGAGCCTTTTGAACGAGTTTTCGAAAGCCCAGCTGAGTCTAGTGTAGAACCTTGTGGTGATCTGTGCTCGAAGGTGTAGAGTTTGAACGCCAAAGATCGATCGCCCGGGCCCTCACGAGATCTGACGGTCGTGCGCCCATCAGCCGAAGTCAAAGAGACTCAAGCCGAAGCAAGTCAAGAGAAGGATAAAGAAAATAAGTCCCTCGAGTCGCCTACAGGTGTTTTGGAAGGGTTTTTCTTTTGCTCTGTCGAGACTCCGATGGATTTAGGAAGCTGGTGGTTGCTAGATTCTGGAGCCTTTAGAAGCGTGGTAGGTGCACAGTTTGTGAGTCGCTATGAGGTGTTGAAGGAGAGGTCGATTAGTCCACCGTTGTTTACTACCGCTTCGGGCGAACGCATGTCAGTTGATCGTGAAGCATGTGTCCGTTTACGCCGTTTACCACTGGAATTTCACCAGAACGAGT
>JAOBYK010513566.1:0-12883 GCA_025434845.1 Phenganax subtilis
GTACATTTGCTCAGACTCATACTAGGTCCTGCCACAAGCTACAACCGACGTTGAATTGCAATTGCCTTCCAAATTTGCAAGGATTACAATGTATTACAATGTTCACAAGAGAGTCACAGGCAAGCCGTGGGGGACTTGTTTCCTTCTCATCAGTGAAATAGGGGGACCGGGGACTCGGACTCAAACGATCGACAGCGTAAGAGCCACACACCATATAAATCCCATAGATGTGGAAGGAACCCAGCTGACCCATTTTTGGATCACTTGTTCTCCTTACTTTTTGTACCAACCAATAAGCAAAGTCCTATCAAAACAGACGTCAGTTGTAAGAACACGGTCATATTTATACGATTTCACCTGATCCAAGGAAATGGACAGTGGAGTAGCACATGGCTTGGAGATGGTCACGGCCTTGGGCATTCCAGGCCTCGGTCCCGAGACGGGCTTCTCGGGGTATCCATCCGCCCCGCTCCCGCTCCTCGAACCGGTCTGGTCGAAGCAAGATCTCTCGTTGGATAGAGTACGGCTGTATCAGTCAAGCCTCATATGTGCAAGTTTTACAAGGAGGGGCGTTTTCGTGTTTTTTTTTTTTTTTTTTTTTTTCGGATTCTGCTTTTGCCGTTTTTTTGCCTTCCCTAAGCATCCCAACTTGATTGGGGCCCTCGCTCAGATAGGGCAGATTCTAGGTTTGCAGTGAAGGGTCATGAGGGGTCATGAGGGGTCATGATTTTTGAACCTCAAATTCCACTGGTGATTTGGTGGGTTTTCCATGGGTTTAAGGATCTCATCAGTGCATGCCCGGCCGCACACAAAACGTTTTGCTCATCGTGCTGGACTCTATCCTCTCCACGAACAGCCAGAAGCTGAGACAGGGTGGCCAGGGGAGTGATTGTATTGAAGACTTGACATACACCTTTAGACGTGGCATTCACCTCTAGTCACCCACATTGGCACCTTCTAGCACTAAGTGAAGTTTTGCAAGATACCTCTCTAATGTTCTGACCGATACTGTTGATCGGTGCGTTGCCCGGGCTATTCGCCCCATGACACCCACAAACGATTCCGCAGATAGGAGCATAACCATGCCCGGATTCACTCGTACCTTCAACGTGTCATGGGCTAGGTGCCACATATGATGCAGCTTGGGCAGTAAGAGCCACGAATGACGTCCAGGTTGATTCAACGCAACCTCTCTCCCATATGCGTGCAGCCAGCTGTAACATTGCAGGTGCTTGATGGTGAAGGTAAAAAACTGACGCGCCTCCTCATCACTCAAAATGTGATGACTTTTCGATATCATTTTCAGCATACTGGAATACGCAAACATGCAGCTAGCTACCACCCGGTCAGCTTGTGTCGCATCTTGACGCCGAGCCCATTCCACTGCTCTAGTGGCCAACCAATGCGTAAGAACTTTCGATGCCGCTGCTTTCGATGGGAGGGTCGGGTAGCCTCACTTGATCGCCAAGAACCTGACACCACCTTTCAATGAGAAGCCTATGGGACACAAACACACATTCAAACATGCTGCACTGAATCTACGAGCAACTGCTTTGGACATTCCGGTTCATTCGAGCTGGTGTGAAGCGAGGTTGGGAGCATTCCATTTTCGCTGACTTCTTCCATTGTAGGAAGTCTCTATGTGCTGCGCGCAACACAGGTGCAAGCCTAGACTTGTACTCGCCTCGGAACTGCATATCTCCAAACTGACCAGATTCGCAGAGATGGATGAGGCAGGCTCCTCAGTTCAAATATGCAGGTACCACATTCCAGGTTAAGTTATAGACAGCTGGCTAGAGATATGCTATATAATTGGGACGCATGGAAGATCATGGAAGATCATAGAAAAGCATCTAAACTTTGCAGACCAAAGAACCGTTTGACGTTTTGCCTGTCCCCAAAAGCTGGCTGTGCGCCACATCATGCTGAACCCGTTCCATGGTCAGGGGCAATGAAAACAAAGGTGAATATGTTGCAGCCATATCGATATCAGCGTAACTATGCTTTTCAAAAGCATCCTCGTTCTCCGTGAAATTTGTCAGAGTGTGGCAAACCGACTCCGAAGTCTTGGTGCATTTGCACCGACTGCAAAAATCATTCCGACGATAGTTGTGGATTCCTCCCATCCGTTCACAGATCCACTTCAGGTCACCTTGTGCTGCGGTGAATGCCACCAAATAACCATGCTGTGTCCATGGCCAGTCAACTCTTGGGTCAGCGAGCCTTCGAAAGCTGTCAACAACAAACTGCACTGCGTCACTGTATGTGTTGGGGCTCTCATGGTGTTCGCTCCAAACACTGATTGCATAATACCTGAGGAGTGGATCACTCTTGAAACAGAACTCGGCGGTCCATGCAAGTATTGATACAACGCCGCACTCACTGTTCTTGTAAGCTTGGACCTCATCACCATATGTTGCCACACCTGCCAACCGTTCACGGTGTGGCCAAGATTGAGCTGGATGATTCTTAAACCAATCCGCATGAGTCTCAAGGTGGTCCCAATATTGCTTCACCTGGTCCTGGGTCAAATAACCAAAAAGGCATCGCTTGAAGGTAGCTTCACCCCTCCGCCAAAGAGCTAAGCAAAACTCATGTGGCAGAATCATAGGGAGGGATTGCACTGATTCTTCTAATGTTGCAGGATTCACCATTCGAACTGGGCAAAACTGTATGCAGACATCGAGCTTTTTACTCAGCCGACGAATCATTCTGTGAGCATCCCTTTCTGCATTGCCTGGGTGCTTCCCATGAGCCCCCATCTTTGATAATTGGGAAATTGTATCTGAAGCCTGGTTGAGTACTTTACCTCCATGTCCAGACAGCCACTTCATTGCTGAAGATGCCGTACGCTGAACCTTAGCCACTGCATGTACCATGAACCACGTACCCCATGAATTGAGAGTGTTTTCAAAGGAAGTGAACTATTATATTGGGGCTGGATCTCACCCAACCTTGAAGAAGGTAAACAAAACTCATGTAATTAGCAAGTCTAGGGGACACCAGCAGCACTGCTAGATCCAGTGGCAAAGTTGTCCACCAGCAACTCTCCAAACTCTTGTGCGTGCTTTGTTTTGCGTTTTGCAGCAGCCCTTGCGCTAGCAAATTGCAAAGACGGGTGCGGGCGCAGCACTGGCCGAGGTCTCACTGATGGCACCTCTATCGGCTCCTGGAGTGAGGCAAGCATGGAAAGAGAGGGAACAATGATAGAAGAGGGAAACTTTTGGTCTATCACCTGCATCTCATGGCAACTCAAAGGGATAAACACGACACTGGCTCTCCTCCAGTTTCCGCTTCTTCTCATCGCGAAGAAGTCCTGCATGGGTGCACAGTCAAGGCACTAACATATACTATAGGTTCACCGGCTGCACCACTCAGGACGCAGCAGGGAGCAATCTCTTTTTGGCGCACGGTAGTGACTCCCGGTAGTGTATGTATTCACACACGCACCAGGTGGCACATCAGGTTTGACATTAGGCCACAGACCATGGTTAAAGAGCAGGCTCACGACCACACAAACATCATATATATATATATATCGCGTTAAATCATAACATCAAAGCTGCCACGTGTTCTTCTTGTTGTGGTCGTGCTATGCCCACATGTTCTCCACTGCAAAAAGGATCATTTGCCCCATGATCCATTCCCCATCTCCATGACTCGTTTCCCTTCACTTCGCTCGACATCAGGCGGTTTGCTCTTCTTCATGTTGTGTCTCTGCCTGTGTGCCGGTTGGTGATGGGGAGAAGGATGTTGATCGGCTGTGTCACAAAGCGTTGGTCAATCACATGAATTTCAGGTTTTGTGAAGGGTGTTGATCATAACTTTGATCATAGTTGCCCGCTTTTTTGGACGATTGCATGGACCCATCAAAGTTACTGTAGTTGCATTGCACAAGGTTCATGATTGTAGGATTGAACTATACATGCATATGGCCTCTTTCTTCTTCTTACCACCGCGCTTCTTGCACAACTCTTTGGCCATGGCCGCACTCTCCAGGTACGCATTACGAGCGCCGCACTTTTCTTGAAGGCGATCGGGCAATTCCGATAGGTCCATGTCAGGATCCTGCATGCTGCACACTATGGGAGCCGGAGCGGGATATTGATGATACCAAACCAGGTGAGTCCTTATTGTGCCCATCCACCAATGCCTTCATTTCAAAGTAGCGTTGCTCTAGCTCAGTAGCCTGGACGGTGATGGTGTCTCCTGAAGAAGTGTATTCCCAAAAATACACCCATGAATTGCACTGCATACATGTGAAGAAAGGTGTTTACCCCGTGGTGATTGTGGTCTGGTTGCAAGTAAAGGCACTCAATGCCTCCTGATGTTTCATGGCATTCATCTTCACGGGCCACATCTCAAGTCCTTCAACAATTGGTCTGTGACCCACTTGAGTCCCTCAATTGGCTCCTCAGGCATTTCCCTTAGCTTTGCGTATGTAGCAGCAGCGAACACATGAAAACCTATGCAACACATGCAGTGCAATTCATGGGCACATCTTGTTTGCAATCATGAGTCTTGCTTTTCTTGGCACGCTTCTTAGGAGACGGGCAGGGTCCCGGAACTGGTGTCTCGAGTTTCTGGAAGGGTCGAAGTTTGAAACCGTTCACACCCTCGTGAGCCATCCATGAAGTGAGCTTCTCAGCGGCCTGCCAGACATGACATGAATTTATACTGTGAGTCATGAACGTAAGTTGCGTGTATGGATTTGTTCTTAATTGCCTCAGTTCCATGTTCAAGATCTGCGGACGAAGACATCCCATGTGTGATCTCGCTCTCTTCAATACTATTGCGGGATAGATCCACACAAACCTCAAGCGCGCGCACGGCCACACTATAATGCATGCAGTCAGCATAGCAAACATGTAAAGTTCACATACATGAAGCCCTTTAAGTTGAGTCACGTAGTAGACCATCACGTCTGGACAGTCAGGGTGTTTGTCCACCAAGCCCTTTGACACACAGGCTTCGATAATTGCATCAGCAGCCTTCACATCCCCACCATGGAGCTTAATGATTTGTGCGCGCGTCAGCCAGCCTACAGTATTTTCTCACACACGCACCCAAACAAGTACACTCCCAATGCAAATGAGTTGAAACTGTTCATATGCAGCAAAGAAACCCATTTTCTTTTCTGACCTTTCTTTGTCGGAGTGGGTCTTGTGGCAGAACACTGTCAGCCTAGTTGACACAGGTTTCAGTGTGTGCCATGCAATGTATGCGCACTTCGAGAACCATATAATAGCTGTTTGGTAGCGAGCTCCAATCCTTTCCCACAGCTAACCATTTCTCAAATAGTGCACTCTTCGCCGCCTGCGCCAACAAATCCCAAATATACATACATACTACACGATTCACTGCTACTATGTGCATGATGCGTGTGTTAAGTTTGTGCCTTGGAATTTGTTCTTACAGCATCTTGCCAAAGTGCCAAGAACTCTTCAGGAATGGCATTGGCGTCAGGGTTGTTCAGCCTCCTGACCAGTCCAGGGTTGCTAGCTTTTGTTTGAGCCGTGGATATACACGTGACATCTATACAAAAAAAACCGCTGTGTGACCGTGCCTTTTAAATTCACCTTGCAAAGCCTGCCGCTGTTTGTAGTTCTCCGGTACAATTTGCTTGCTGGTATCACTTGCGACCACTGTGCTCATTGGGCTGGCTGCTTTGCTGGGTACTGTGGCTGCTGCAGGTGCCTTGCTAAGTGCTGCGGCTTTGGCTTTGGGATTTGGACTTGGACTCAGAGCAGGTGTCTTCGGAGGAGGTGTCAACATTGCTGCGTTGCCAACTGCTGTGCCTGCTTTTGAAGCCGGACTGGGACTTGCAGGTGCCTTCACAGGTGCCTTCGGACAAGGTGGCGGCATTGCTGTTCCACATGCTTTGCCTGCTTTTGGATCCGGACTTGGAGCCTTCGGAGGAGGCATTGCTGTGCCAAGCGCTGTCTTTGCTTTTGGGGCTGGACTTGGACTTGAAGCTGTGCTGGTTGCTGCGCTTTCAATTTTGGTAGGGGGTGGGGGCACCATGAGTGCTTGAGGAGGCAGACTGGGGCTGCTTTGGAACTGGTGCTTCGATAAATGGTTCATCCCCTTCAAATTTCACCCGTGCTTCGGATGGAACAGTGCGATGTCTTCTGAGTGCTGCTGCTCTCAAAGGAAGTGGTTGGTTGACTCCACTTGCTGGCGTTGGTGCTTCTGGTTTGGCTGCCAAGGGTTCCACTTCTGAGCTTTGATGTGCAGATGTGCCACTGGACAGGGCTGGTTCAACTGCCATGGGTGCCACTGTTGGTTCAGCTGCAGCTTCTGGGTTTGGTTCAACTGGCAGTGGCGCCACTTGTGTTGGTTCAGCTGCAGGGCCTGTAGCTTCTGGGATTGGTTCAGCTGCCACGGGTGCCACTTGTGCTGGTTCAGCTGCAGGGCCTGTAGCTTCTGGGCTTGGTTCAGCTGGTGGAGCTTCTGGAGTATCGGCCATGTCTGAAGCAGGTTCTGTGCTTTGTGTGTCTGAAGCTGGTTCTTCTGTCCTCTCGGTCGTTGGCACAACGGCTGGAGCCAGTGAAGGTGGAGTCACCGCTGGAGCTGCTGTGTGGTGAGAAGGCTGTTCATCATGTTCCATTTTTACTGCAGGCATGGCTGTTGTCGGAACAGGCAACCTCATCGGCTGTGGTGGTACTGGCGTTGGTTGGCTGGGCCCTGCTGTGGCACTAGGAGAGCTTGTGCTCACAGAGGCCTTGGCTGGCGGTGGAGGCATCAAAGGTGCGGGGACTGCAGGCGGCGGGCATGAGGTTTTTGCTGCTGTTGGTGGCACACTCTTTGCTTTCTTGTTTGGATCACACTGTAAGTGTAAGGTGCGCCTGTTTGATGGCTTGGGTTTGGGTGGAGTCACCAAGTCCGATGTCGTTTGTCGTGAGTACACCGCAGGTGACATGGACCTCTGTATTCAAACTTAAGACTATCCCGATATATACACAATCATGTGAAATTTCAACATGTGTGCAACTGGGCCGCTCATGTAAGTTCAACTCCGATCCAAACTCCCGGCTGGACGGGAGCAAGTCTGGCCATTGCACTGGGGAAGGCAAAGATGCCACACTCGAAGCCTCCCATGACAATATCAGTGTACGTACGTATATATAGTATAAAATTCTCATGCATGTATTTTATGGGCCTTTGACAAACGCGAAGCTGTTGAGGGAGACACTGACGATAGTGACAAGCGTCGCTTGATCGGAGGTGTCATCGACGACCCTTCAAGCGCTTCAAGTGGTGCAACCTGAGCGTCCGGAACCGCAATGGTGGGAACTGACGGGGTGAGGATGAACATGGTGTACTCACATCATGAAGCCTAGATACAGCTCCATTCCATTGAGCAAAGAATTGTAATACTTGGCCCCGGTGGGGTGGACCAAACGGTGGAAGCTTTGGTAGTGGTTGACTGTCATCCTCCCAAGTTTTTCGGAGCCATGATGTACAATGTGTAGGAAACACAACAAAAGCATCATGAGCAACTGAAAACAGCACCAACCTCAGTAGGTGTTCCTTTTCCTTTTCCTGTACCCTTTGCGGGTCTTCCTTTTCCTCTACCTTTTGCAGCTCCTCCTCTACCTCGTGCCCTTCCCGGTCTTCCCTGAACAACAAACCAAGAAATCCCATATGTGTGTGTGATGTAAAGCCACACGACAAAATGAAACTCAGCCAGAGTCACCATTTGCAGGCTGACGCCACCGACGTCAAGGCAAAAAGGATACGAAGACTCTGGAACCCAAATGGTCTCACGCATCACCTCCCACGTTGACCCCATGGGATGTCATGGAACATGTTATGCTTTCCGATGCCTTTCCGATGCCCGGGCCCTCGCGGGCCCTCAAACCGCTTCATATTTGAGGGCCCAAGACAAAAGCTTTCCGATGTTTCCGATGCCTTTCCGATGCCGGCCGTGGGTAGGACCCAAACAGGTCTAACATGGTCGAATTAATACCACATCAAGGTATGATCTGATATGGTTCAACGGTGCAGTAGATCCTAGTCAGGGTGGCATGTTATTAGACTGCAATGATATCAAATATGTTGGCATATGTTGGCTATATGCCCTGACATGCGATTAGTTTTGTCCATATAATACGGCAACATATGTCATAGAACTGCCACCCTCAAAATTCATGGTGCATTCACAATGGGTTCAGCCCATGTGCGCTCTCTTGGCTCGGTGGCGAGTGTTGAGCCACTCGACCAGGTCCCTCTCCACTTGGCTGAGCCTGAGAGTCCGGGGACCCATCAAAGGAATCGACACATTGACCTGACCTATGTTGGAATCGATTGGATGGAAGTGATATTCTTTGCCACCCTCAAATAAGAGTTCGTATTGCAACATGGATGGGGGCAGCTTACTCAACCTATGACCTCAGTTGAGGCTCCCAACATGAGGGAAAGAGACAACTGACCCAATCCCAGTTGAGGTTCCCAACATGGATTGAGGGAGAGTTGACAAATCAATTCCCAAACGGTTCCCCACATGGATTGGGAATAGGTTGGGATTGTCTGGAAAGCCTTCGCAAACATAAAATATGCATGCATGGCTCAGAGCTATAGTTGTGTTGCGCATTCTCAACCTCTCTTGGTCCCAAAATGGGTTGGTAGAGAGCGATCACCAGGGGTTCTCCGTGGATTGAATGTGAACCCACCAAACCAGAAAACTCTGTTTTGAGGTTTTGGGGTGACTGTGAAGCATGGCTTGCAGAGGGGCTGAGCATCATCCCAATCATCTCGGTCATAGTTCACCAGGGTTGGCCAGGTTGGTGTTGTAGCATTAGTAGAGAAGACACTGCACACCTCCCAAGCAATTGTATTGCAAACTCCGAAGCTTGTGATTTGTACAGACCCCCGCCTTTCTCCCAAACCGTGGTGGATAGACTTGTGTCTCCTTAAGCTTCTTGCCAGCGCCCTTGAAGCGGACCTTCCCCGCGGCATCCTTGTATTTCACCGTGCTCTCGCTGGGCGGGAACAGGGATCGATCCAACGGCCTGCAACAAGTTGTTGCTGCAACAAGACGTGATCCACATTCGGGATAATAAACTTTAATATTCGATATATATTATAACTGTGGTGACGTATCCAACCCTCACCTGAAGAGCTGCTGCACGCAAGCATCAGAACTAACAAGCTTCAACGGTTTCCAGGTTTTGCCGCCGTACATCCCCATGTAGAGTTTGACCGAATAGGTACTCCAAGTCTTGAAGAGGTCTTGGAATCGAGGATGGTGGAATATCTGCAGCGTGCAGGCAACCCAAAGAATTGGAAGCTGGAAGCTGAAGCTCTATTGGAGGCAAGTCACCAGGGATTGGCTGGGGTTTTCCACACACCAGTGCGCTCCCACCCAAAGAACAGTGTGGATGATCAGGACCATCTTAGTATGACAGGGTCTTTACAGGAGTAACATGGCATGGAGCCATATTTCAAAAAATAGTTAAGGTTCAGACCCGTGAAACCATCAAGTTCCCAAGCTTCACGCTTGGATAGTGCCTGAGAACGTGCAGCTATGGGTGAAGGCCTTCATGGTTGACAAAATAACATTGCATTGCAAACTACCGTACCTTACAATGTTAACAATATATTCACCAAGCTACTCTCGCCCCAGGGGTGAAGATTCCGTGCGACCACTTGTTCCGCCTCGATATGGTGTTTCATGCATTGATTTGTGGACTGTTTTTTTGAAACTGCATTCTATTGAGGTTGAGGTACGGTTAACAATGCTCCATGAACTGCAAAGAATTCCTGCAATTGCCAACCCCCCACGTCGCAAATGAAGAGCCGCCCACAAGAATCGAATGAAACCCATACTTGAACATATATCCTGAGCTCTCACACGTGAACACATGCAGGGGCAAAGTTCGAGAAACACACGTGTCACTCACGCCTGCAGTATCCATATTGTATGCGCATACGTATGCAAGCATGAAAACAAAAGTCAAACTCCATACTTCGAGTATCATCATTTGGGTCGATGCACATGTCCAGTGCACAGGCCCTAAAGCCACGGGCCACATAGGCTTTTGACACTGCCATTCTTCCAGCAAAGAAATCACAACAATCATACAATGCCGGAGCAACAAAAGCCCTCTGAAGCAGCTGGATGATCATGTACAAGCGCACTGGTAAATGCCCAGGATGACTTGGCCCCTTAGGAGTTCGGGATGGCACAAACCAAGGTCCAGCATCCTCATCCTCATCATCAAAAGTCCGCTTTCGGCGAAGCCTAAGCTGAAACACGGTCGTGTACGCTGTAAGAAAACAAACATGTTGTCAGTGGGCAACATGTTGGGGTTGCTGCTTTATGGAATGTTAATTTGCATGCATCATGCGCGTGTAGGCAAACATAGACTATGGAAATAGCACCCATGCACGACGCACATCCAAACAAGAAACCTGCACTCCTTGGCAGACTTTGGGGTGACCAGCTTGGACATAATGGAGTCCTTGGATTGAGGTTGCATGCACATACAAACTTAATGCATGCGAAGTCATGTGCATATTCCATGAATCCACAACCGGTCGGTCATGAGGTATAGGGCATCCAAGACTCTGCGTTCACTGCAGCCGAAGGTAGGGCACGTCACAAAAAGAGGCTGCGGAGAAAACACGTTCTTTTGGTCATTGCATGATAGTTTTGCCGCAACATTGATTCAACAGTCATCAAGTTCCATATTAATTGCAAGCCACCAATCGCAACCTTTGTTTGCTGCACGGAAACTTCTGTTCCAACACTCCATGATGAACCAGTGAAAAGCGTGCATAGGAATAGCCTGGCTAAACACCTGCACACCTGACTTTCATGCTTAATTGCACAATTTGTGCGTGCATGAGCCCCCGAAGATACTATGGAATGCTAAGCTTGCGCTAAACAAGCACTGCTGCATATCCATGAATTGAAACAAAATATGAAATATAAATGTCGCACAAGCAAGCACAAAAACATTCCCAAATTCCCAACCATATCTTGGATGGGTAGAATCCTAAGCTCCACCCTGTGCAATGGCCGAAGCCCTTGGAGGCCTGGGAAAACCGCTCAATGAAGGTGAAACCTTTCCATGAAATCTCAGAAGCTTTGTAGCCAATTTTCCGGCCTAAGTATTGCACGACAAACACACAGAATCATTCACTACTGGAACGAAACAAGCCACACCTTTCATGATTCATGACATGCACACTAACCCCGCACACAAAGGTCCAATGAACTACATCTCACATGCATCCAATTTTAGATCACAATTCAACCTAGCTACACTGCGGGCGTTCTCGTCGGAACCAGTAGCTGCCTTTGCTCTGCGATATGCTGAAGAATAGACGGAGTTGACTGCTACATGAGTTGGTGCATCAATGCAATCCGGCGGGATCTCAATCTCTTCCACCTCCTTGGCCAAAGCAACCTCAACCGAGGGTTCAGCAGGAGATGCCTTCCTCTTGGCCTTTGTTTTCCTTCCTGACTTCTTTGAGGTAGCACCAGCCTTGACATCATTGTCCGGCGCCTCGGCAGGAGCTGAGCGCTTGGCCTTTGCCTTTGGTGCTGAAGCTGCTGAGGCTTCACAGGATGCTGCTCGTTGCCGCTTTTTGGACTTGACATGCCCAACAGCCTCCACTGCATCCACCTGACTTGGGTGCGCATCACTGGGCATGCGCTTCTTGGCATTCTTTTTGGCATTCTTCTTGACCTTGTTGGTCTTCTTGGATCTCTTCTTGCCTTTCCCCAGCTGTTTGGCCTTGTCCAACTTGGATCTCTTGGGCTTTCTCCCACGTGGTTGCCCTTGCTCTGAATAGTTTGGTGGCGTAGCCTGGGAAACCGCAGCGCTGACAGAGTTCAACAAGCCCTGTCCAAGGTTCTCAAACTCAGTCTCGCCAGCCACAGGAGTTGGCACAGAACCTGCATGAGGCTTCTGAGATTGATCCCCAGTAGTGCCGTCAGGGTCTTGAGATTCCTGCCATTGAGGATCCCATTGAGAATCTTGCCATTGAGAATCTTGCCAAGTCTGTGCGACGAAAGCCTGAGATTTCTCGGGATGTATGGACATTGACATCTTCTCCTCTTCAGGCAGGCGACCCACGGTAATCACTTTCATGCACCGCGGGTTCTTCGCCAAGGGATCTGCCTTGGGGTTGAGAGATTCCTCCAAAGCAAGTTGTGCATAGTACTCCTCAGAACTCAGAACTGCTTTAAACATTTATATTACTTGATCGAGCATAGTTGCACGTACACAAATTTTCATGCACATGCAGCATGCATAAAACGTAATTATGTCCAAGGGTCTTCAGAGAATTCTCGAAGATGTCGTCCACCTTGATGTAGCACCTGCATGCAAGAGTTGAGCAACACCTCCCCTATGTTGATATATTGTATACGTACATAGATAACATGACACATTAGAAGCTTGTGCACGCTTGGATAACAAGATCTCGCCTCAGCGGGTTCCTCAACAGAACTCGTAGGATCATCTCCACCAGTTCCATGCACCCCATTGATTGAAGTCTCAACCATAGATAGGGTCCCATTCGTCTCAACACCACCATCTTCATGACGCAAAGCAGCTTGAGCGGTGGATCTGGTCTCGTTTGTCTCAGCAGTCATAGGAACCTCATCATCGCTGAGTATGAGAATTTCATCCTGAGTGTCATTGTCATCTTGTCCCAGGATGAGGGTTTTGGCACGCAACAAATCCTGGGCGTGCATGGACTTCACCTCAGCCACAGCGACTGTAGGCTCCCCAAATTCCCCAGCTTCCGCACGTGCAACCAAATTCTTTTTGGTTGCAAGATTGAGGGCCGTGGTCAAGTCTCCATTGGCTTGTGCCAGAAGAGCCCTGGCGAGGAGCTCATCAAGACCACAACAACTGACCATGAC
>JAOBYK010513677.1:0-12882 GCA_025434845.1 Phenganax subtilis
GCAATTGAACGGAGGAGTTCATGTAGCATGACTGCCTGGCAAAGAAGGCGGGAGTTCCAGCATGTGTCACTTGTTGCATGGAAACAAAAACGTTCAAGCAGGGGGTTGCATGGTGAATGGATAATATGACAAACGAGAGCAGCTTTGGAAAAACAATAACATCTCAAGGCTGCACCACCATGATGTGGTCATAACTTATAACCTTTCTGACTTCCAACAAACGAATAAAGTGTTCACCAGCACCTTCAAAGCATTCACCATTGGAAGTCCCTACACTGCTCAGGGATCTCTATTGGACACTCCTTGAAGGTCCAGGCAGAAGCTCATTCTTTGACTCCAAGGTCTTAGACGTTGGACCGGCAACATGTCAGGAGCACCCCAAGTTCTTCAAGCCCACCAGCCCAGGACCCCGCACACGAACCTGGGCGGTTCGTGAAACACCAACGTGACGATTTTCGCCCGGGTCACAGCGGAAGGGAGAACAACATCTCGTGGGTTCTGCTTGCACCAGATCAAGAGAGCATGTGAAAACTCCCATGTGTGAGTGCGTGGGCTCGTGCGATGTGTGAGGGTGTTCACACAAATTCTCAGTTTTCAATGGACTTTGACAGCTCATACACAGGATCGGAGGTTTTGAGGAGAAAGAGATATTAGAGTGCTATCGCAGAATGGCATGACCTGTCGTTGATCCTGCAGGCAACGTAGTCTATTACAAACACCCAGGAAACAATAGCTGCAAAATATACTAAACATATTTCAACAGGATCCCCCTAGCTGCTGGATTGTTCGATATTCTCCCACTCAGCATGACTGGCTGTGGATAAGTCTGCTGGACAGGCCAGGCTAAAATTGTGTTGGAAGCCGCCTGCCAAATTCTCGGTGGTGCATGAAGCAGTCAATGAGTCAAGCAGTTGGCATGGAAACACCCTGTCAGTCTGAATCGACTGCGAGATTCCTGGGATGTGCTTGGAAGGTCACTCCCCAACATGCCTAGGTTTAAACTGGTTTACATGCCTAGGTCATCTCAAGAGGCAAACCCACAGCCTCACCCGGTCTTAGTCCTGAATGCTAAGACGTGGACCAGTGGCTTGTCCCCGGACTCGCAAATCCTGGACCAGTCGTAGTTCAGGTTCAGGTCCACCTGAAGGCACCAGACGACATGAGACGACACGAGAAACACAGGAGGCACAGCCAGAAAACCTGGTCTAAGATCGCACTATGATCTAATAAATGGATGTTTGCCCACCAAATAATACAACATACAGCAAAATACATGCCCAAAACTCGAAACCATAAATGTTGGGTGAATTCGTTGAGCCACCTCAAATATGGAGAAGCATAAGATGGAGCAAGCTCACTGTGTCTCACCATGGGCTGCGACGCAAGACATGGCTCTAGCTCACAAATACATAAAAACTCCATGATACTCCATGGATGGATATGGACTGATATGGCTGGTAGCTTGAGCTCCATGGATACCCTCCCGCAAAGGCGTCAATCTCGAGCTCTTCATGGATACCCCTCTCGGGGTCCCC
Organism: Phenganax subtilis; assembly: GCA_025434845.1. Lineage (NCBI taxonomy): Eukaryota > Metazoa > Cnidaria > Anthozoa > Malacalcyonacea > Clavulariidae > Phenganax > Phenganax subtilis. The sequence continues at coordinate 1,536 of JAOBYK010513677.1, forward strand.
AGGATCAGAGCACCCTCTTCTCAGATTCGAGAGACCTCGAGCGGTCCACCGGCACGGTCACCCCGGTCGCCTGCATTTCGGCCAAGGTCTTGTCTGTCTTCTCCATCCTGAGCGCTTCGCGCATCGGCGCGAGAAAGCCCAGCCCCGAATCATGGGTGAAGATCCAAGCAGCTACAGCAAAGGCGCTTGACTGAACAAAAAAAGGGCATCCACATCATTAGGGTGCTGGGAATGCTGTTGACCCTGTTGACCCCCATGTGGGCAGGTGTAGGTGCAAACAAAAGGGGAAACCGGGAAACCCTTCTGCCTTCTTGGCATCCGAATGCCGCCATTTTCACGGGATCTTCCCAAAGTCCTCCCACTTGCCAAACATTTATGGCAAACAATATCATTGTAAAACTGGTTCTTTTCTTGTGGAACTGGTAAACATGGTAAACCTATATAACTTTGTTATATATACAGATATGAAAATCATATATATATATATTATAATATATATGCTGGTAAACAATGGTTTTCCATGGAACTCGCCAGTGCTGTGCTGGTCGCTCCCAAACGGTTCGGTGGGACCCATCCGGTGGGTGGTCTGCAGCGAGGAGCTTCATCACATCGATTCCCCAGTGCTCCAGATGCTGCGCCAGCAAGGGATCCTGGTGCGCGTGGGCGGCGGTGGGACACTCATCCACGGCTGCCCAGGGATCGCAAGTCGGAACAGAGCCGGTCTTGCGCTGCAGACCACTCTGGTGATGGGTATCGAGATGTTCTTGAGAAACCAGCAGGAATTCGAAAAACATCAGCGTTCCTGAATTGGACACGCCGTAAAATTACCATCATCCAGTATTTCATGAGGTCATGGCGTGTGGGGCCAGGGTCTTTGCTTCGGCTTCAGCTTCCGGTCTCCTTCACGAGATTGTCCTCATCGGGAGCGTAGGAGTAGACGTCAGCTCCTGTTTCTCGGCCGGGCTGCACACCGGTGCAAAGCAATGGGAGCTAACCATGCAGTGGGACCGTGCAAAGCTATCAACATTTGAGGAACTTGTACAATATCACGATGCCAAAAGATGCTGATGCCAAAGGTGAGGGTCAACCAAAAAGCGACAATGATGACATACTACTCATGAAAAGGGCTGTCAATTGCTGGACCGTTGCGTGAGCAGCACACCAGCTTGTGGTGCTTGCATTTGACACCAGCACTGCAAAACAGTGACAAAAAGGATAAAGAAGGATAACAGCTATATTATGCTATAGGTCATTATGAGATAGAACTTTGTGATTGTGACGATCGTTTTACAAATCCATACACATCCTATCTCATTTTGACCTAGTATAAAGTAAACCCACCTTTGAGAAATCCTTTCAACCCATATTTGGGTTGAATAGGTGCGCCCAGTCCCACCCGGTTCGTCGCGGTTCGTCGCGGCTCCATCAGGTGTGATGGTGCCCAACTTCACCACCTGAGGAGCGAGCGAGCCGTAGCGGAGCCGCCCAGCCCGGCGCGGCTCCGTGGGGTTTGGTGACTTGGGGCTCAAGGAGCTTTTGTCCGGGTCAAGAGAAAAACCGGAGGAGGATCCCATTCCCATCGACCCAGGAGGATGTATGAGGATGCATCCTGCAAGTTTGATGTCGACATGTTCTTGGAGAGAAAAAAAGCAATACTTGTTGTGTGTCCATGGTTTGTAAATCAGACTGGCGTACGGTGTTGGATGGGTCCACCCGACCCTAAAGTACTACCGCTGGTGTTTTGGAGGAACATCGAGGCTGTCAACCAGCCGGTCCGGTCCTGGGTCGCCCGGTGAACCGGCGGTAAGACGGGTGTCCACCTGGAACCGAGACCAATGGCTTGGGGCCGCGTTGCTGGTGGCTTCCGTTCATTGCTCATTCGGCACCCTTCAAACAGCACGCTCGGACAGCGGACTTGCCAAGGCCTACAGCTTCCAGGAAAAGAACCACACGAGAGCTTCCAAAGGTCTCCATCGCTTTGCTTCAGGGTTCTGAACTGCACGGGGCGTGCATGCATGAACGGGTTGTGGCTGCAGTCACGGAAACCCAAGTTCATGAATAGGCTAGCAAAATGCTCTCTGACCATCCCTGACCTGACTATACCCTTTCGAGTTTTGGGTCATGAACCCTCATCAACGATAAGATTTCGATACTAAAACACACCGAGGTATTTTGATGATGGATGGCTCGATTGTTCAGGTCATGACTGTCAGTCACCGCATGATCAGAAAGCGCGAGCGCGAGCTTCGGTTCTCGTCAAGGAGAGGACCAATGGAAAGAAGTTGGCCTTGGCCTTCTCCTGGAGCCGTGGACGATGTGGGTCAACTCAATGCCCTCCCGCCGCCCACGGTGTGGGTCATGCGTGGAGAAGAAAAGCTGGGCCAGCAAGGATTCCACTGTGCCAACAATTACTCAAGCATTGTGTAAGACACCAAAGCGGGATGCGAGATGATGCGAGTAGCCTTTCGAGGCCTGCTCAGAGATGGTGCGGCCTGCTGTTCTAATGGAGGGGCTCATTCCAGGCCACAACCTTGTTGCCATGGTCCCTTCCTTCACAAGAGAACACCTCAGCTACTGGCTACTGGCTAGGGATTGAAATCAAAGACTTCTACAACTTAACAGAGTTAGGTCAGTTAGGTTCCATTCGCAAAAAAAGGAGCCGGTGAACCCCAAACCTCTGAGCCTCCCCATCTGCAGGAGGGTCGTCCTCCTGAAGACGACGGCAACGACGACCCGTTCGCCCGGTCGCCGTCCTCCTCGAAATGCTCAAGAGCTCCGTTACTTCCGCCAGAGCCATCCCAATGCCGTCGACCCCCGCCGATGTACCTGAGAGTGGGTGGAGTTCAACGACGGCGGAGTGAACGTCAGGACCATCCGAGTTTCGGATCGAAATTGGACATGGGACCATCTAGATATTCAGCTGAACTCCTAGATCGAATCCTTGGGGCTCTCCAAGCATGGAGGGATTTGGAACCCCAGAATAGCAGGGGTATTGATATAGTCTATGGTATAGTTAACGGATCCTCCAAAGACGTGCGCCTCTTGAGGGTCCTGACGATTCTGCTGTTTTTGTTCACCTCGTGACGGAGCGACCCAGAAATCGAGCCGGATCCACGGAGCTTCGCCCCTCCTGCCGATGTAAAAGTGTGGAACACATAAACCCTTTTTAGAGGGGATTGTGGATGGATAGGGAAGGTACATGATCTGCTGTTTTGTGTCGTGAGTTCAGTAAACAAACCCCAGATGTGAGCTACAGGACAATGGAGCAATATTCGAAGATTTAGCGTCTGAACCCTGAACATTGGGAAACATTGTCATACAGTAAGACTTGGGCCTCATCACATCACACACGTGTAAGAGAGTATCCCCGGGTTCTCTATATAGGTGATTCTGTTTCTCCTGACAACCCAAACATGTTCAAAACATGTTCACATACCAGGAGACCCTAAGGGGTGCCAATTGGTGGCTACCGGGGTGTCTATTAACCACCCCTTAGGGTCCAAACAACACCCCTTGGGGTCTCCTGGTAGACTCTGAAAGGCAGTGCATGTTCACCACCAAGGCTGAGGGTCTCTGAAGGAGCGCAAAACAGCAGCAGCTTCTGCACTGAAAAACACACCGGATTGCTTTCATGATCAGTTACAGGGTATTGGAGGCATTCGGAGGTCGTGGACCAATTCATTCGGTTTGGATTTCTTGTTCTGTATCGGTTGCTGGCCTGGTCGCCCAGCATGGCTAGCATGCCTAGCTGAGGTGTCGTCAGATCATGTGGTGCAACATCTACGAGTGATTTGGCGCTGAGTTTTTGCCAAAGCTTCAACCTCCTAAAGTATACTCAAAAACACAGAATTCCTGCAGAATGCCTTGAAGAGAACCAGGGTCCCGCTGTGGAAGGCTATCTTTAACATCTAGTACAACTTGCGGAACATCCAGTATCTCTTGGAGTCTTGCAAGACAAAATAGCAAACTTCAGAATCCGGGCCCTCAAACACTTAGTTTGGTCCGGGATTCTAGAGCGGGAGCGGCTGGAAGTCAGAGAAGCAAACAACTCCCAAGTGAAGTCAGCCGCTGGGACCCCACAGATCCGCTCCAAGGTGCCCATCCGACAAGTTGAGCCACAGGTTTTGAGTGTCTCCGCTCTTCTCGCACCTCGCGAAGAGCCGCGTCTTTTTGAAATCGCCGCGTTGGGTTGGGTTGGCCGCGTTTTTGGCGGCGTTTGCTTGGGTTGAAAGGTTTGGGGCATTTGGGGATCATTTTCTGTTTGGAGGGTGTATGCGACATCTCTCCGGATTCGCTTCATCGAAACGAACCAAACGTTTCACGACACGCCAAGTCAAAGGAGCTTGGTCCGACCACAGACCTTTCTCCTAATTCAAGGATCCCAGGACAAAGTCCAAAAATCATCAAAAATCCCTAAATGGATCTAAATGGTTTTGTGTTTATCTTGTTTTATCCAGTTCAATCCCTTTTTGTTAAGGGTTTCCCCAAGCGTCTTGGTCAGGAACAACCACCTGGTACCCACTGCTCGGGATGGAGGTGTTCCAATGCGCTCGGACTGAGCTCCGGGCTTCCAGTCCTGCCGGGGTTGTGAGACCGACATGCTTTAACATCAACAGGCCGAACGGACCGGACACAACATAGAATCCTCATCAATCAAGTTATTAACCAAATCAATTGAGTATATATGTATATAATTCACTATAACTCGGACATAATTCAATCATTCATGTAGTATATATTCAGGTAGAGTTTTTTCATGTGGCTTTACCCAAACTATACCTTTATATAGGTGTCAATGGTATGCTAGCTTACATTCACTATGTTCAGGCCATCTATATATAGACGTCCCTCCATCCCACGGTGCTCCGTCGCCGGTTCTTCACCGATCTGGCTGGTTGTGCAGGGATGCATCAAGGGATCAGAGCCTCGGACCTAGGGGTTCCACCAGGAAGAGAAAACAGAAATGAAGACCAGGAGTCACAAAGGGGTGTTGTTGAGTCCCTCATGGGCACCCCGACTACCTCCATGGATAGCACCCCGACATGTGACTGCTGGGAGAATGATTCGATTGAAAGATCTCTCCCCCAAAGTTAATACTCCAATTCATCACATTCCTATCATTCCTGGCATCTTTGGGTGTGAGATCTGATGAGTCTGTCTTCCACGCCATTTCTCATCGCGGTCCTCTTAGACATTTTGTTCGTTTCAAGTCGGCCTCGTCCCCCCCCCAACCGGGTGGCCATCTCATCCATACCCCGCCAAGACCGCCCGTCCCCCAGTTCTCCATCGCCGCAGGCGAGTCACCGGGCCTTTGGACTTGGGCTGATCTTCTTCGTCGCGGGAAGCTGGACCAACTCCTGCCACTGCCGTCGGACGGGACGTCCACCCGGAGGCCGGCCGGCCTCCCCCGGCATGCCGCGGGCCCGGGCGGCGGAGGGCCAGGCCCCGACCAAACAGGTCGCTCGTTTGGAACGCCCGGCGTAGGATGGATCAGACTTGTGGACGGACTCTGACCCGGTTTTTGGAAGAACCGAGCGGGGATTGGAATTTGTTGCTTTGTCTGCGTGAATTCCACCGAATCGCGGCCGGGTTTCACGACGTTGGATGACGACGACTTGGCATGATGGGTTGATGGATCTCCAAGCGCTCTGACACGCCAGTGCCTTGAAACGAAGAAACAACCAAAGAGAAAACGTGACACAAGATAGTGGCTTGAAGAGAGGTATATAATCTCCTGTTGCTACCTCCAAGAAGGCCACTCCCAAACATGTGCATGCTCCAAAAAGACACCTCCAAGTCAATGTCCCAAATGGTCCCAATATCGGATGCCGGAACCCTACTTTTTATAAAGACGGCAACGACATGCAATCGATGCAATACAACAGTTGAAGAACTTCTTCATAACTCAACGAAATGCAAGTCCATTATCCACCCGCTGGGCACCTTGTAGTACTTGCTCTCTTTCACTTCCTCTTCCCACTGGCTGACTGCTTCTTGGGACCTCGCCCCCTGCAGACACAAGCGATGGACTAAATGCTGCATGACTTGTGGACAATGGAACTGATGGCACTCCTCTCTCTTTCTCTCTCCTCATTTACAGTGGAAGTTGACATTCCAGGAAAACCAAGCCCGGCAGTAATTATACATTTTTGCTGGAATGGGATACACATTCTTCCGAGCTTTCTTTTTTGACCGATTTGCTAAGGCGTTCACTCGCCATGGAATGAAGGCCACCACAAAACTCCTTACAAATTAATGAAGGCCCCCCAGCCCTGCAGAAGGCCCCCCAGCCCTGAAGAGCTGTTTCAATCCATATATGGACATAGGGGAAGTCTACATTCAATTCTGAACTGGCCGCAAATGAAAGTATATAGAACTGATACTCAGGAGCAAGTCAATGCTATTAGTAATGGATTTCCGCGAGGAAGAACAGAATCCGGAAAGCTTAAGCTGTCATCAGCATTTGTTTCGCATCTGCTGTGGTTCAATGGCCAGTCTACGATCTGTTGTCGTGGAGGCCAAAGGCTTCAAGGCAGACTTTACAACGCGAGAGATTGGTAGATCCGCTTCGTCATGGGGTCACTACGCTGTTAGTGCCTCCAAGACGTGTTGTCGGGTCATCACACTAAAAGGGCCTGGTGAAAAGATCTCAGAATGCCACAAGTGACACGGCGACACATGTGAATGGACAGTCAACAGTATGTTTCTCCAACACTGGCAAAACGAATTTGGAGATGCAACCCATGCCCTGATCAGCTGCACTCTGGCAGGACTTTCGAAAAGACCTTGAGGTCTGTAGAGGCCTTTATAGGCCTTTTACCTTGCTGAACCTAGGGGATCCTAGATGGATCCAAACAAATCCTTGTGGTCCCACACTTGTTGCTCGGATTGGGCAAAAAACACCTGGAATCCACAGGACCGATAGGGCCTGATAAAGGTTGGGCCATCCAGCACCCCAAATACCCAACCGACATAGATGATACACTGAAATATGGCTTCCGGCTAGCCATCATGTCCGGAGCATCAAAGGATTCGACTCGACCTTCCCCTAGCTTCGCCAGGTCTTTACATCTGTGCCGAGAATGGTTCTCAGCGAAGGATGCCACTCACGGCACCGACGTGCTTTGCGATGCGCGAAAAGTGTCGCGCGACCCGATCTGCGCCCAATTTGCGACCAAGCATTGGGTATATAGAAGGGGCTTTGGACAGCTACACGGACGAGCAACAACAAAAAAAGCAGGAATCCCAACCGAAGTGTTCATCCCAAAGCATTTCTCGGAATTTCTTGGACCACCTAATACCTTTTGGAAGCCAGCTTCATCGAAGAGGGCTCTTGGAGAATGTACAAAAATACATGGCGTCAACTCAATGACTCCTTTAACAGTCAACTCTGAACGACTGCGGAACCTTATTTTGAAGGGCGCTCCTTGGCTTCTTTGGCTGGTGAACCGAACATTTGGCAGCGACCTGGTCGCCGAAACCCCGAAAAAACAGGACTCTCTGGACTGGTGAACTCTCACAGTGACGCAAGGAACAGCGCATGTGACGCTTCCACTGCGGCTTCCAATGTCTATGAAAAAGGCTAGGAACAGTGCAAGATAATACCTAGCATTTCACAAAGAAGGTTTGCTTAGTATATAAATACCAATAATCACCTACCATATGTCACATATCTGGACATCAGTAAAGGCATTTCACCTGTGTCAAATCCAATGTCCAACGACAAGCTCCCCCAATGAATAACGCCGATCCGTCCCAGCTCCACCAAATCTCTTCGTTTGCGATTGTCAAACCTTTTTGACTGGTCGGCGATTGAGAAATCGGGGTTCTGAATTCGCACCTTCCGAGCGCCTCTTTGCTTTGGCGCCGCGCTGCGCCGAGCCGCGCTCGGCCGGGCGCTCACTTGGGCATGTCGTCAAAGATGGTTGAACCGCTTCTCTGGCTGCTCTTCAAAACATTGGGCCACACAGCCAGCACCTCAGTCACAAGGCAAATTCATCAGCAGGAGTAACGATGAGTAACGCCTGTCGTAACGCCTGTCGTTGGTTGATGCTAGGATCAGGAACTCATCCTCCCTGCCCTGACTACTAATTACTAAGCTTTGTGGAACAGGCAAAAGAATCCAAGAAGTACACTTGACACAGAACTCTCCAGAAATACACCAGAATCCTAACAAATGCACAAATACTCTATACCCACCATCTTCACCACACAATCATCACGTGCCAGCCTCATGCGCAGCAAACTCATGTGCGGCATCCTCCAAAGAAACTGTCATGACCAAGGCACTACCATGCAAACCACCGGAAGGGAGGCCAAAAACCATCCAAAAACGATCGTCCACTCAGGGAAGAAGCCAGTGCCTCCAGGCAGGTGTTTCCTCACATTCATCGCAGTAAGGCATCAAACGCAAACAGATTGTAGGGGGAAGGGGAGGAGACGGGCAAGTGGTTGGCATGGATGTGTTTTTCTCTAGGATTCTTCGGGGTATCTGAGATGTGATGATGAAAGCAAAACCAACACACTCAGAACGGTTGCGCAACATTGAGAAGCACACCTGTTGCTGGCTCACCAAACAAACCACTTCCGTATTTATATAATTGATGCTGGCTCTTGAACAAATCATGCAAGAAAATCATTACTGTTGAATTTGGATGAATAAAGCGAGCTTACACCATTTGAGCAATTTATATATCATTACACATCATTACACGGTTTTCAGGTGTTGCACAGTGACCCACCATCCACCTCAGACAATGAACATGTTCACACCGCACACCCGTCGAACTCAGCCCCGTCCCTCCGCGGCCGCCCCCTCGCCTTCGGGGAAGGGCTTGGAGCTGCGCGCGTCCATGACGTCGGCTTTGGCGAAGGGCGGAGTGATGCTCACCACCACCAGGAGGACACAAAGAGTGGGACAAATGTAGCCCCAGCTGGCCTGAAGCAAATTTGTTTGACCACCAAGGGTCACATGGGGATGTGGCCCCTGCTTCTCATTTCCCATTTTACCTCTTTTCATGCCACTTGCTCAGAGTCACGCCACCTGTGCTGGGCTCAGTTCACAATGGACGAGGTCACATGGGGATGATGATGTTCACTTCTTCCTCCAACTTCTTCCCAGAGCGGCCCTGATCCGCTGAACCACATCCTTCCCCGCTGATCCCTCCTCCTTTTGAAACCCGCGGCGCAAAACTCCCCCCCTCCGGCCCACTTGCGCCTTCCAAATCCAACCCAAGTGCAAACCCGTATTCTCCAAGCAAAGGGATTGGAAGTGCTCCCAGGTTTGACCCCTTCGTGTCCACATCCTGAGAGCACCACAAAAAAACAGCTGGGCGGGGCGAAGAAACGAGTCTGAACAGGAGAACCATTTGAGGGTGGAAGACACATTTAAAAAAGACATAACATCATAAACACCTAGGGCCTGTAGGGGCCCCTAGTTCTGATTCTCATGATCATAGATATGATTTTGATGATCATAGACTATAGATAGTATGGAGACTATCTTGGTCAGCAAGTCAAATGGTCTTTTGGGGGAGGGTTCCGAGCTCAAACCTCCCGCGACCCGACCTCTTTCAGGGTCGGTGGACGGCCCGTTCTTCCTCCGTGGACCGACCGGACTCCTCCTGGGTTTCGCAGGGAAGGAGACGGTCCACTCCCGACGAGTCCAGGTGACCCTGCAGACGAGTCCATAGACCCCTGAGACAAAAGACCCTTCACATCTACCACCCGACGTGGTGGTAGCTTTCAGGGTCCATGTTCTTTTCTTTTTTCTGCAGGAGGGAACGTCAATTCACAACACCAACAGCAGGGGATCTTCTCTGAATCAACAGAGTGTCCTCTTTTGCTAAGGCCATGGTCATCCCTGGTCCATTTGTTCAATAAAGTCGGGCCTGTGTTGTACAAAGAAGGCCTATTTTGAGACAAAGTCAAGCATGCGTCAAGCACCAGTGCCTTCCCAGCACTCAAGCATGCGTCTGCGAGAGGGGCCCTTCGTCCACTCTGCCAAAGCACAAGCCAATGCACTCGAGGGCGCCGACGGCAAACATCACGTAGATGCTGATGTAGTTATCAAACCTGAACAGCATTGAACAGCTCAAAGAAAGCCTGATGTGTTGAGCGTGCCAAACCAATGTCTGAAACATCTATAATTTGAAGGATTGTTAATAAGCCTAATCTAATCACATATATCTATAGTACATGCGTTGCAACGATGTCGCCATATCGACATCCACACCCATTTGGGGAACTTATAAAGGATCAACGCCAGACCGAGCAACAGCTCCAGAAAGTAAACGCCAGCATTGGTCACAAACAAGATGCCGATGAGATATGACACCAAGCAAATCAAACCTCAGGTGCGCTCGGCTGGCGCTCGGCGCCCCAGGTTTAGAGGGTTTTACCACTGCTCTTCCCCATGAGCAAAAGGGGTGCCCAAAAAGGCAGCGAGCAGAAGTCCACAGGTCACCAAGTCTTCAAGTTGTCAGGAAAGCACCAAGACTGAGTATATCCTGTATCCAGTATTCTGTGGCACAGAAATGCAAAAGTGGGGTCCCCAATTGTGGGACAACTTCGACATTTCGACCCTCCAACCTTCCTGGTGTTGGAAGTGGATGCGAGGAACCCCCCCGCTGGCGGCTGGCACGGCTCCTCGCTCCAACCAAAGACCCACTTTTCAAGACCGCAGGGCTGGAGGAAAAATCACCGATCGGATGCTCAGCCTCCGAGTTCCTATGTGGAGATCCAGCCATGCCATCTGCCTGCCCTTCTGAAAAGACACAGAAAAAATTACGACCGGGGTCAACCAAATCCTCTCCCAAATTAAATCAACCGGGCCGGGCACAAGGAACATAGGGCGGCTGACATTCATTGCTTCAGGGTCTCTCTTCTTCCATCGTATGCAACTCATCGACAAGCTGATCAATCTCATTGGTGTTTACATGTGTTTACCCACTGCACTACACTTTCCCAGCCTGTTTCGTCCCACAGATCCAACTCCCCACCGTGCAGCTCCCCAGCTTCCTCCCCGCGAGGACCGACCTCGCCACTTCCGAGCCGCCAGACAAGGCCCAACGGGGCAGCCGGTCTCCCACACCCGCATCGCACAGCACCGTGGCCACCGCCTCGCTCGTTGGCTCAGCACGTCGCGAGCGCCAACGCGGAGCGAGGCAGAGCGAGGCGCCAGCGCGACGCGGGGTGCCTCGATGTAAGCGAATTGGGAGTCGATGCCCAAGATCAGCATCATGAAGAAGAACAAAATGGCCTCATCGATTGAGGGAAGGGCCGAAGGGCGGAATCCGGACGGAGAAAAAACAACATGGTCCATCCCACTGGAAGGACCTGGGATGGC
>JAOBYK010513899.1:0-12877 GCA_025434845.1 Phenganax subtilis
TAGAAATGTGTTGGGGGGGGGGCATCTCACTTTGAAAACTGAAAATTTTCCGGAGTGAGCATGCCATCTGACCTTTCAAAAATGTATTCGCCCCCCCCAAAAGTTAGGTCCTGGCTACGCGCCACTGATGGTCAGCGGCATAAGGTGTCTGCTAAACTGCAGTACTTAGATTCAAATTACTTGAGACTTTGGGGAGAATTGTATTAAAAGTAACAAGCAAAGTATTCTTAATGTTTTTACTTTAACATACACCCACAACAGAGTAAGATTGCTTTAGGGCAAAATACCTCCAAGAAGTTGCAAGGGCTTCCCATCGACACATCCAATGCAACACCTCCCAGTATCAATCTTAAAATTTCCAAATTATTATGGTTATCTTTGGTGCAGTATCAATACATGAAAAGCTACGTACTGGTACAAAAAAACAGTCAAAATTCTAAGCAATGCCTTAAAATAAGTATACCTAGTTTTTCCTGATTTGTGTATTTGAATTTTACCAATGTAACCTTCAGAAACGTCTTGCAACTTTAAAGATTTGCTTTCTGCCTATAAACAGACAGTTGTGAACAGATTTTATTATAAGCAAGCTGTGTTTGAGTTATATATGAGGTAAACTCCTCAAGCAATTTATTTTTTCTTACTTTTGATGATTCACTGTCTTCCTCAAATATATTGGTTGGCAGTGAGTCAGGAAATTGAAAGAATAACATTTGCTCTTTCTTTTTCTGCAAAAAACAACAAGAAAAAATGAAACACTAGAGTTGAAGTGTAGTAACACTGAATCAATAAGAGATGACTCTTCCTTGACTTCTGGGAATGCTAGTTTAGAACTGATGTTAAAGCCAACTATTGTATACATAGGTTGTGAATCTTTTAATTCCATTTTTCATACAGTTTCATCACCAGTCAATAATCTTTCACATGTCATCTCTTGTTCAGCCAACTGCTTTGTTTTGGCAGCCACAGTTGATGGTTTTACAAATGGCTTTTTCTCATCTGAATCCATTGGTTCTGCTAAATATTCAAAATACTATACTTTAGTTTGACTCCATGAAACACCACAGCTTTTTACCAGCATAAACATAGGTGGTTTGATTTACATTTCCTCTAATAGTAGCACTGGATTAAAAAGAGATGACTCTTACTGGATCTCTTAGAAGAGCAGTTTAAAACTGACAGAGCTATCCAGTATAAATATAGTTACTTTAGTTTAGGTTTCCTCCTGTAGTAACACTTGATCAATAAGAGACGACTCATACTGGATCTCTAGGAAGAACTGACAGAGCTAGATCCAGTATCAATTAAGTATTTCTTACAATTAACTTTTGTATCTTCATCATCATCCTCAACTTCTTCGATGAAGCGATCATGAAAAACCAAAGGTATGTGTATGGGTAGAACTCCACATGCCAACTCGTCCTCATCGATATCCAATTCACCCTGTGTGCAGACAAAACAATAAATTTTACCATGTACACAGCTAGGTTTCAGTAAGCTGCTCAGGGCAATGAATGCTGGTCAAATTCAGAATTTTAAATCCTGATTAGAGAAAGCTAATCAAAAGCATTCTTGCTGCAAGAAATTGAAACGTACATCATCATGAAGCATTTTCAAAATCTTGTCTGCATCGCTAGCATCAAAATTTGCTTCAGTTCTACAAATATCATCAAAAAATCATTAGAATCTTGGTTTCACCATTAAAATTGTCAGACATAAAACAGAGTAAAAGAAAAAAATAGAGGGTATTGCATCCTAATGCTGTTGAGTCAATTTTTTCGAAAAATACTGTAAGTTGTACTAACTTGACAGCTTTCTTGGAGCCATCACTCAATCCATCACTACCCCCCGATCGTACGCCATAGTTCACTCGACTGGGTGTGGCAACTAGGAAATTCACAAGAGAAAGTGGTTGTTAGGGTGCATAACAATAAAGAGCAATGTTCAGTCTTACCATTATCTGCATTAGGCAAAGTAAAAAGATAAACTAGGGTCTAAAAACTTCAACTCTCTTACCAGACCTAGGGACAAGACCTTCAGAGAAGATTGATTTTGATTGGATGATATTAGGTTGGCCTCGACCACGCCCTCGACCCCGCCCACGGCCTCTGCCTCTTTGCCTTGTCTGGCCACCTTCACGTTTTGGTGTTTGCTGCTCGGAAAAAGGAAAGCATTGCTTAAAAATGCACCAGATAACTTTTAGGTACTACTACTATAATAGAGAAGACAAAATGTATATTTCAAGTTGAAAAAATGAAATGTTTTTAGATGCTTGATTACCTCAGGCGGTGTATCTTTTGGTCTAAAATGCAAAGTTATAATATGAGCTATAAAAGAATCTATATCATACATAAATATAGGTTGTTTTCTTTGATCTAATATCTGAGTATTCAAACATACTCTTCTTTGATTCGCCTCACAGGAATTGTTGGTGTATAGGTTCTCTAGAAATAAATTATTCAAACAATGAAGCCAGTATTAATTGTGATAATTATTAGCAATCACATTTGATAACTTCGCATGACAAGTGACAATGCGTATTTAAAATGTTAAGGACAAGCTATAAATTTAAGATGATTGCATGTAATACCTTTGAAGTCCCTCGAAGGGTTAAATCTCTTGGTGTCCTTAACGACTGAAGTCGACCACTAAATAAAATGCAATATTTTCAGGTTAGACATTTTCAAGAGAACTTTGGGCACAAACTATCACAAAGAAGCTCAAAAACCTGGAGACGCCTCTTTTAATAGACAAACCTGAAAAATAAAGAAAAGATACATACAATATAAAAGCACATGACCAGAATTATGAGCCAAAATTACTTTCACTTACCCGGCCTAGTTAGGGCTGGTTTATTGCCACTAGGCTTTTTTTCAGCCATTTTATGATTCTCGCTAAAAATTTCTACGGTTTAAAATCATTTCCCGTTGCTTTAACAGACAATGAATGGCAAGAAACGGATTCAATATTGCCCTTGCTCTTCACAACTCCTTGCAAGACGCCATTTTGTTAGCGAAAACCGAAACTTCCAAATAAAATTGCAAATTTGGGGTAAAAAGTCAGGGGGTTGAATTAATTTTTTAGATTTGCAACCGAGCCAAAAAATTTGTTGAAATATTCATTTTCAACAAGAGAAAACTGCGTTTTAAGTCATAAATATTCTCTAAAATGTTAAAAAGTATGCTTATATACTCAAATATGTTGTTGTTTTGTTGAATTTTAGGTATAAAGATGAGTAACTTAAAAATAAATATGATAACCTAGGAAATATTGAAATTTTTCAACCCCCCGTATATTTGGAACATTCTTAATATATATACAACCTGTGGGTAGTGTACTAGAACGAATTAATTTTGCATGTTTATTTCAACGAAAACATACCTAGAAAAACAAAATATAGTATATTGTGCTTTTTTGCTTGTATTCTCGTTCGGTGTTATACAAAAACACCGTGAATTGCTTGAGATTCATGTCATCAGATAATTCGCAAACGGCCAGAAGACGCCAAAAAGATTTGGACAAAGTGGAGGTTTCAAGTACCTCTGATCAGCAGTCAACTTTAAACATCGCCGAGGAATCGAAGCCAACTGAGGTCTGTGCATTGCTAAATCTATCAATTTTCTAATCTGTGAAACTGTTACTGGATTAGCAGATCTAAGGAGTAGGGTTCTTATAGCTTGATCAAAGGTCAGGGGTTGTAGTTTTGGATAGAATTATATCATAATTATCTTAGGCCTGTTTCAAACGTCGAATTTTGCATGGGTCGAATGCATTTAATACAAAAGATAATCAGAACTACTGCCTCATTTATATGCTTTGTGTTAAATGCGTTCGACTCATGCAGAATCCGACATTTGAAATATTGGGCCCTACTAAAATTATAAAGCACGTGCTGTATAACGATGTAGTGTGTTATCTCTGCTATTGTGAATGTAGGTTGTGGTCAGATGTACTTTGTGTTTGTAACAGCTATTGATCGACAAGAACACATTTTCTAAGTTGTTCCCCTCAACCTCCGCACAACCTTTTTCAAGATTATAGTTGTTTCATATGAGCATTACCATTTTACAGAAGGAAGACAAAGAACAATTCCTGGCGACGTTAAATCCACGGTATTTTGTCCATATTTGCTCATCAGCATTCTAGACAATATCAAATCCTTTCGGACAGATACCTTTCTTAGAACACACACCAAGTATGGAGCCCTCAAGTATCACGCTTTTTGTTATACTTCTAGATGGCGAAGTTGGTGGATCAGAACCATATTTACATGGCTAATGATCGGATCTTTCTTTGTCATCCTATATCTCGGACCTCTAGCTCTTATCTGTCTGGTATAAGCTGAGCTTTTTTGTATTAAATTGTCTGTGATCAGATGTTGTACTGATGAAAACAAGACTTGCATGTTAATGGTTCTTCATTAACATTTGTACTGTATGTATTTTATTAGATTCAATGTATTCAAATCAAATGTTTTCATGAAATTATTTCAATTGGTCACAAGAAATATCAGAGTTTGAGTCTTCCTTGGTTTCGAACACTGAGTTGGTAAATAAACTTTTCGATCATTTTCTAAATTTTATTAATTCAGTGTTGCTACTAGAAACTATAGCATGTGAATTAGAAAACTAGTACAGTTACACAGCAAATATTTCTGTTTTCTATTTCAGGTACTTTTTGCTCTGTAGTAATTATTTCTTCTATGGCGAAAGTATTTCTGAGTATTTCCAAGGCTTGTTAATTTCTGAGGTACCATAGAAAATGTGCAGCCATACTGTGCTTGAAATTTTTCAGTGACATAAATCAAATTGTTTTTTTGTATTACAGCATATTGTTTTACAATATCTCATCAAATATCATCGTCTTATATCGTATGGCTTGTATGTCATAGGTAAAGTTTAGTAGTGAAGTATTAGCTTTAAACTTTTCATAAACTATTATTTTTATGCAAGAATGAAAGTAAATTGTTTTTCTTATATTTCAGGAATAATGTTGTTTGTTTATAGTCTCAAAAAGGATTTTTACAAAAAGCAATTTGCATTGGTATGTAGCATATGAAACTCAAATGTAACAAGTTAAATTGTTCTTTGCTATAATTTACCTTCTATGGCGACATGATTTTTATCTGATAAATTGCTTTCCTGTCAAATCCAATTTTAAATCATAATTTTAATTTTTAACATATTGTTTTAGTTTGGCTGGACTCATATCACTCTCCTTCTCATTGTCACCCAATCACATCTTATCATACAGACTTTATTTGAAGGCCTAATATGGTAAGGGCTTTTCCCAAACCCCCAACTTTTAATGAGACAGTTTCATTTATATTGAGCAGAATTTGCCCTAAGTAAAAACACTTGTATTCTTTGGCAGGTTTTTCCTACCTGTTTCATTGGTAGTTTGCAACGATATTTGGGCTTATATTTTTGGTATGAATCATGCGGCATCATCGCTGTCTATTTAAATTTTGCTATACTATTCTGTAACTACATGATTTTGTTTTCATACAGGATTTTTCTTCGGCAAAACTCCACTGATTAAGGTACTTGTTATTTGAGTACCAATAATACTTATTATATTTGCTAATAGCCAACTATTAATTATAGCAATCTTGTAACCCACAGATAATTGAATTATCTGCATGCAGATAATTCAATTATCTGTAGGTTGAGCTCGCAATTGGCGTACTGCAGATTGTTTTTATGTGAAAACAGTTGAAAATTCAAAACAAGAAATAATAAAAAATACATTACGCATCGTTTTTTTCTTGCAATGTATAATAAAACAATTATTGAATTCGGTTTTTGTGATATGCAGAATCATCAAGATCTCGGTAAGTGTTATTAGCCGAGCTGTAGGCGAGGCTGATAACACTTACCTTGACCTTGATAATTTTGCATATCACGAAAACCTCATCCAATAATTGTTTAGAATATTTAATGGTCATGTCTCAAAATCATTATATTCGCATCCTTTAATGTTTTACAGCTGTCTCCAAAGAAAACATGGGAAGGTTTTATTGGTGGAGGATTTGCTGCAATAACTTATTCTTTTGTTGTTAGTATTTGTATCAATGTATCAATCTTAATTAAGTATAAAAACTTGCAAGAGGTCTTTATCATCGTTGAATGGTGTTGTTTGATTCAAACATAAGTTGTGTTTTTTAGGGTGTCTATATTATGTGTCAATTTGAGTTTTTCACATGCCCTGTGGAGGTGATTAATTTTGGCATATTTGTTTGCATTTTTAAACTCTGTAAGGACGATGTGATAATCTGTGTATTTGTATTTAAAGGGTATAGTCTAACCTTGGTTATTTCTTTATAGTACAACAGTGAGAGTAAGACTTTCCTAACCTCGTGTACTCCAGCGCCTCTTTATCAAGCAACTTCATATTCGCTTCCAACATTTCTTCACTTTCCTGCTCAAATGGTAAACAAAGAAGACCAGCTTAGAAATGATAAATGGATTACTTATTCTATGTATCATATCTTTAATTTAGATGGGCTTTGAAAAGGCTGTAATTTGGATGTACCCGATGCAGATTCATGGTTTCTTCCTGGCTCTGTTTTCATCTCTGATTGCGCCATTTGGTGGATTCTTTGCTAGTGGATTCAAACGAGCTTTTAAAGTCAAAGTAGTGTACATTTACCTGATTATTTTTTAATCTACAAAGTGATTGAAGCTTTTTGTTTTAGGATTTTGGTGATACAATTCCTGGGCATGGTGGATTAATGGACAGATTTGATTGTCAGCTTTTAATGGGCACATTTACATATGTCTACCATTTTACTCTAATCAGGTAGCTGTTAATATATGTAGTAAACTCTTAAAGCTGGTTTCCATTTCAATCGTATCGCACGGTACTGTAGTGTATTACATTGTTCTGAAGTCATTAGCTATGCTCTGATGCTTTCAGCAACAAGAGATTTCATCGTTCCACGTTTTCTGATTAATCCACTGTGAACAGCTCTCTGCTTTCCATATCTTAACCGTTCCCTTACCTGTGTTTTTGCAACAATATACGGATAGTGCAAGGGTGAAGAAGTGGAATGTAAAATCTGTCTCCGATGGAACTTGAAAATGGAATGTTTTCTCAAAATAGTGTTCTCTCTAAAAATATGGTCAAGCCTGCTTTTATATGGTGGTAACTGTCATGTAAATGTACATTATCTACTAACAATTGTTTTGCCTATAGTCAGTTCTGACTGTCTTTACTACAGTTACAACCATATGGAGACCAGGCTTAAGAGTCACCTCTAATTTTAAAGCTTATTCTTTTAGGGCACCGAATCCAGTAAAAATCCTCCGTCAAATATTGTCACTAGCTCCTGCACAACAGCTAATGCTGTACAAAAAACTTCAAAAAGAGCTTTTGGAAGCAAACCTACTAGAGCAACAGTAACTTTGTAGTAATAAATAAGCTTTTTCAAAGCTTAAAATATGTAGTTCAAGATGATCTGGTTTGAGAATTGTACTAGCTTTAGAATTGCATAATTTAATTTCACTTCCGAATCTTGATTTCTTAAATTAGTGATCATAAATTTCAACTAGTCTTTGATCTCTTACCTTTCAAATTTAGCTGTGAAAAATCCTTCTTGATCAAACACTTTAAGAAACTATATCATGATATTCAACCTAATCTAGTAAACTAAAACATTGACGAACACAGAACTGTCAAATGTATTGATAAAGTAACACTGTACTATATGAACTTATAGTTATTTCAATAGCACTGAAAACAGAAGAAATTCAACAATTTGAGCATTTTCCATTTAATTCTACACAGAATTCCTTTTTATTTTATAATTTACAACCTCCTAAACTAAAATATAATACAATAGAACATGAAATCTCACTAAATATGTGGGAGTACAAAGCGAGCTCACCAAACATATAATTATTGTGAAAGTATAATGATTTACTTCTTCCTTTTTATTGTGTATTTTCCTCCTCATCATCAATTTTTGGAGCAAGATAGAATCTTAAAAAGACATTTAAAAAATCAGTCGTTCCTTTGTTTGGAGTCATTATGTACAATAAACAACAATTCTTAAAGAAACTTACCTTATGGAACCAATATCACCTACTTTATATTCGCAAACTATAAAAAAGAAGGAAAACAATGAATTATATTAAAGCAAATACAAACTAGCCACTTTTATACTGGATAGTTCTATCATTTAAAACCGCTCTTCCTCAAGTAATCCCGTAAGAATCATCTCTTATTAATGTAATATTACTACAGAAGGAAGCCTGAAATTTTCCAACAAAATATTTACCTAAGGGTATGTCAGCTTTGAGAGAGAGTGTAACTGTGTTAGACAACGGTGTTGCTTTCGTAAAAAAGTTAAGATAACGTGAAGCAAAGGTTAGGTTGCAGGGTTCGTTCAGCTCAATAGATACCTAAAACACATTTAGAAAAAGTCAGGAAACACCTTCAGTAAGTGTCTCCTCTTTGGTACTCTATCCTGTCTGATTCTATATGATTTCACTCATTCAAAAGAGATTCTTGCATCTTAATTAAAGAAAATAAACTTTGACCTGTTCCTCTTCTTTGTCGACACTGGCATTCTGTCGGAGGCTAACGTTGCCACTCCCAAGATCACCACTGACTGAGAATCGTACACCTTCCTTAGTACAAGTTATTGTTATCGAGTCACCAATCTGGCTTAGATCCCGGCATATTCTTTGCAGTTCCGAAGAAGGCATTTTTATAGTAGCTGAATATGTTGTATCCTGAAGATAACAAATCAGATTTAGTGCCTCGTAATAGAAACAAAGAATAGTTTATCGTAAATGAATACAAAATGCAAAAATGGAGCCAAAGCATACAGGAATTCCAAGATGTTCGCTGTCAATATCCATCAGTTTCATGCTGTATTCTGAAACTTTTTCTTGATCTGTAAAAATAAAACAAAAATAAGGTGAACTGATGAGTTTTTGGAGAAAAAAACATCGTTGACTAACAGCGTTCTTGTAAATTGAAAACCTAATACACTAAGAAAGTATCTAATTGGTAGTAAGAAGACCCAGCAATTCTTAGAACTACTAGAGTTTTAAAGCTTTGAAAAAGAAGAAAGTAATTTTGTTGATGAATGGCAAAGAATTGTTCATACTTGGCGTTTCAAATATTAAATTCACGGCATCAGCATTATCTTCAGCTCGAATGGTGACAACATCATCATTGGCCGCACATTTCATGATTTTAGAAAGACTACAAAATACAACAATAAGTGATAATTAGGTGCTATTCAACAAGCATTTTTATAAACACAAACAGAGTACATACTTTCCAATATTTAAACCAAGTGTGATATTTCGGTCGCATCTGTATGGATCAAAGCCGTCTGCGTTGAGATCAATGAAACACAGACTAACATGAGCACTGTCCATCGCCTGCATTGCCATGCCATTGCTCGAGCAGTCCCAATTAGCCTCGGTAACGAGGTCCTTAATTGCATCGAGAACTTTCTTAAACAGACTTCCTTGAACGAGACGTGCTTCAAACATTTTTGAGAGGGGAAGAGTGTTAATTGATGGAGATGATAACCTGCAACAAAATACTTAACATGAAGATCACTGATACTAGATAAATGTACTTGTCAGGGTGACCCTGTAAGTCAAATGTACACATGTGATGTTGTGTTTTTAAAGTAGTTGATAGTCGATATCAACTACTTTAGCTGGTGCAAAATATGTAATTCACAAGCCAACACCTTACTTATATTCTAAATATACTCCATACGTGCAACAATTCATCACATGAAAGAAAAATTTACAAAATATTCAAACAATACGTTGCATTTTAAACAAAAGATCTGAAAGCTTTTGATGGCGATCTTTTCGCTTTTCACCACATAAAAACCCCCATTACTACACAACAATCAAAACTCAAACAACCGAGCCTCAAATAAATATATATTTCAAATGTAGACTGCCATTGAACCCGAATTTGCGAAACGTAAAGGTGATATGATTTAACTTTCGATCAAATATTTCTAACGAATACAGCCTTAATTTTAAAAAATTAATCACCCAGTTGACTCATACAGACTCTACCTACCACTGCACTAATAGATCGCCTCAAATTAAAGCAGAGTTTAGCAAATATTTGAAAAAATACAGTTGCACATCTTACCTTCCTTGGATGTTGACACGTTATGGCGAATGGCGGCAAAAAACGCACATTACGCGCCAAATTTTCGGCACAGTCATTGGCATAATTTATGATCATTGGTCTATTGTAGTCACGTGTAGAAGTGCCCCAGCGGAATTCATATGCATTGCCTGAAGTTCAAAGAAAGCCAGTAAAGAACTGTTCCCCCCTGAAAAAGATAGTACGGCTTTTTCACAGATAAAGAATAATATAGTATGGCGAGTTTGGGGTGTGTGGTCAGGGGGGTAGATAAAAATGGAAAACTTAAGAAAATGGCGCACGTTTTCATGAGACAAGCCAAAACACATTTAGCTGCCTTGAATTTTGTTAGCATTTGTTGTACAACCATGAATAAATTTCCATAAAAAAAAACTTAAAAAATGGGAGAATGGGCTGGGCATGTATTGCCGCATTTGTAGCTGCTAGTTTGTAATGTAGAATAACCGATACTTATTATATACGTAACCATCCAAAGTGAAAAGGAAATTTAGAAGCTGATTGCACAGCATCCAAGCAAAATTTATGCCTCTTCGGGTTGAGGAGCAAACTTGTATATCAATTGACAGAATAAAATACTGTAGGGCTTCCTGGGTTGCTTTTAAATCAAGTGACAATATAAGATTGTATTCACCAGCAAACTGGAAACATTTCAAGGAAAACTTGTAACATTCTATTTTGGTAGCCTATTCAGTAAAATTATCTGGTGCTAGACAGAGTAAAAGATAT
The DNA here is from genome assembly GCA_025434845.1 of Phenganax subtilis. Classification (NCBI taxonomy): domain Eukaryota; kingdom Metazoa; phylum Cnidaria; class Anthozoa; order Malacalcyonacea; family Clavulariidae; genus Phenganax; species Phenganax subtilis. The sequence goes on from JAOBYK010513899.1 coordinate 10,882, forward strand.
AACAGTACTGCTACATAGAACAAACTGGGATGTACTGTGCTGACTACGTTATACATATAAATGTATTTGACAATGGTTTTAAGATAATATAGCAATCAACCTATATTAAGCCAAATCAATAAAATGCATTATACAAGATAAGATTTATTTCTCTTTATTGAAAATGATGGACATTATCACAATTTACAAACGTCTACCACGTCGACCACCCTTGCGTCGTGTGCTGTCTGACGGAATTGGAGTGACATCCTCTGGAAAATTAAACACACTAGCAAGTTCAGGCTGAAATCTTGTAGGAAAACTTTAGAATAGAAACAAGTTAGTCAATGTACCAATTCTTCCAATTTTCATTCCGGATCGTGCCAAAGCTCGAAGTGCTGACTGAGCACCTGGACCTGGAGTTTTGGTTCTAAGTAAAAAACAAACCAGAATATATTTTCAATAGAATCCATTTGCAAGAGAAAAAGAGACTGTTTTAATGTATTTGTTACCTGTTTCCACCAGTAGCCCTTAGTTTGATATGCAGAGCAGTGATACCAATGTCCTTGCATCTCTGAGCTACATCTTGGGCAGCCAACATAGCAGCATATGGCGAGGCCTCATCACGATCAGCCTTCACTTTCATTCCTCCAGTAACACGAACAATGGTTTCTCTATCGACAAAACAGAGAGACGACTTGATGTTTAATTGATGATGATGATATATTTAGTAATCACTTATGGTGACCAACAATGATGATGAAGACAAAGTTGATGATAACAATCAATAACTATTATCATCATGATAATCTGACAGCACTTTTGGTCATCCCTACGATTAACCATCGTCATCATTATACTTTAAAACTTACTTGCCAGAAAGATCAGTGACATGAACAAATGTATCATTGAAAGAAGCGAATATATGGGCTACACCGAACACATTTTCACCTTCGTTGACCTAAAACACGTAAATATACCAAAAAAATGTACTTCTTTGATCAAATATTTCAAATATTCACAGCTTTCACGAAAGCTTTTTCCGACCTGTGGACCGAGAGTGATTTGCGCCTCTTCTTTCGGAGCTTTGCCTTTTCGTGGCGCCATGCTATGTTAACATAAAATATCAACAAACGTCCATATATTTGGCAGCCCTGTATTTTGCTGTATTTACTTTAGACTTGTTAAATAATCTGGCAAGGGGAGAGGAAGGGTACCTGGCTATACTGTGACTGATTTATAGCGAGAAATAGAGTAAAGAAAAGGTAGGATTACACGGATTGTAACTGTACCTCAACAACTTTATGAGACGAAAGAAAACAACATCAAAAAGAAAGAATGGGAAACGGAAGATTGGTGACTAGGGAACGATTGCTGAAAAACTTCATGTTAGAATTGTGGTTGGGAGATTATGCAATTCATGTTTCCATTCTAAAAAAGTACTTTCATGCAAACTCGAAGAAAGCGTAATATTATTAAAAACATTTTTACTTTATTTCTTTCTTTCCATAACGAGAAAAGCAATCTTTGTATTGTTATTCAAGAAACTATGAATCCTCTGTATTGGAACTCAACAAAAACTCTCAAAAAAGTCAAAAACTTGGAAGTATTTATGAACGCGAATTGCATTTAGAATTTTCCGGAAAATTTCAAGGAAAATACAATGAATAAGAAAAAATATTAAATTGAATACAACGTAGAAAGAAAAAATGCCGACTTATAATTTCACTTTAACGAACAAGCAAGTGGCAGCAATTATACAATTGGGTCTAATCACTGCTATAATGTATTATGGAGTGAAACTGATCACAGAGACTTTAGATTCTACTAAAAAACGTCCAGGCCAATTAACTGAGAAAGAGGTATGTGCACTGACAGTACCAGACCTTCCAAGTTCCAACTTTGTGACTTGGAAATGAGTGAGATTCAAGCGAAATTTCGCTAACTACATGTACACATACATTGTGTGAAATGAAAGATTATACTTATTTTATATTTGCTTGCAAAGAGAAGCATG
>JAOBYK010514010.1:0-12874 GCA_025434845.1 Phenganax subtilis
TTACTCTTAGTTAAGTATGAACATCAACCAATCAGACTCGCGTATTTAAGATTTTAACTGCTTTTTAACTACTATATCGCTGTAAAAACGTAGTTAAGTTTTATACAAAATCGAACCCAGCTTAGCAAAGCGTCGTCTACATCTTCTTAGCCTAGTAAGCAGGAAGAAATTGTCTCATATTTACCGGATTATCCCGCAAAGCGGGCTGGCCCTGCACACTGCAAATTGGAAAACTTTTCTAAAAAACTGTGTAGAAAATCACCGTAAAGCACGTATACATGACTGTACCTCTACTACTTTCGATACTCTAAAACAAGCTGCAAGCGGTCTTCTCGAGTTTTTGCTTCGCTTCCAAAGTAGATCCTTGGGTTGTTAGCACAGTTTGCATATCAGTGCATTAGTGCGAACTTTATGTAGAAGAACGAGAGGAAATTAATTTTGGAGGGGATCTTACTGTAGTACGTAAGAATAGGTGCTCGACTGTCAAAATGACTTGTGCACAAGATCTGATACTGGCCAGAATAGCTGATATTGTTACACTGGTTTCGCCAAGTTAAAAATAAGTTGAATGTTGCGTGCAAGCTTATAGAAGAGTTCAACTAACGCCTGTGTTTCGAATTGCGCATATCGCCACTGAATCCAAGGGAAGTTTTGGCGTTGTCTATCATACACAAATTCACCTTTAAATGAAATGTTTAAAAACTGAAAAGACGCCGAGAAAGTTGCTTTTTCAGTACAGTGCCTAATAAGCTTTTTCTGTGGTTGTGAACTAGATTTAGTTTTCCACTAAATTTTTCAAGTTACCAATATGCCATTACATCAGTCTGAATTAAATTCCTAAGCACGCAAGGGGGTGCGTATAGGCGCAGTCTAGGGGCTGGTTGTATAAGAGCACAATCGCGTAATCGAGATTTAACGTTTTTTAACAACAAAATGGCAGCTAAAACGTAGTTAGGAGTTTCTTATACAACTGCTCCCAATTGCCAGACTTTGAAAACACACGGCTTGCGTGCAACATGAACAGAGTGTTTACTTAGTCTGCCAGGATCAAATATAACTATTAAAAAGACTCCTTGTAAAAGCCAGGGGAAATAAACAGGGGATTAAAACTCTTAAGACAAAAGAGGGAGACTGTGGTAAATAGTGCTGAGAGTTAATAACCGAGACGAAAGTGGACCTATTAAGACTGGGATTCAAGTGTTTGTGAGACGCAGATGCAGGCAGTTGAAATATTTACCGGAAGCAATTTGAAGTACAACATTCATCCTGTACCAACTTTGCTGACGATCAGACACTACACAATGCTCTTTCACGAAAACTTTCGAAAAAATCCTGAGAGTTAGTCTCTTTAAAGGATTATTGAATTGGTTGTCGGAATAGATACTTCATGATCAGAGTCCAATCAAGAGTTCAGAACTTCTAAAGTTTTGTACGTTAATGCAAATGCAATACCTATATCATCAATAGTACTCCTGTTAGTTGTAATATTTAAAACACGAGAAGGAGCATTTTATCATGTTTAAAACGCAAGGCACTTTTTAGGTACCATAAAATGCGAGTTCGAGTTAATTTGAATGCCGGATTTCAAAAACTCTGCCATAGAAATGCTGATTACGATGGAAAATTATATAGAGAATACTACTGAGCATCCTATTTCATATCATTTTTTATCCTAATCTATTTTTATCAGGTATAAAAGCCAAGCATGTGACAAAACAAAGGAATGCGATTGACAGTTTGGTTTATGAATATTAATGAGTTTTAGAAGTACAATTTCTTCAAAGAGGGACTAGTTTTTCCTTTGCGCAACAGGCTGCAACAATAAATATGAAGACGTATTTGGCTGTCTTGGTATTGCTGGTTTCATGTTGTATTTCGGTAAAAGGTTGGTGAATAATGTATGGATACGAAACTCTCACCTACAAGTACCACTTTGACAGAGATTGTGCCAGTGGCAGAGGACGGATAAGTACTTGTTTTGTTCTAAGCACAACTATAGTGCACTGCATGAAAAATGAAAATGACCACCGATTTATACTCACATTTACGTAATCATACCATTACATCTTAGTAGTTTTAGATTGTAGAAGTGGTAACATACGAGTACAGTTCAAAGACAAAAAGCGAAGTCTATAGCTTGACACAACGCTTTTTGCTTCTGAGATAGATGATTTTATAACCAGGTAACAGTGCTGCAGCATGCAGTGCATAATAAAATTATTTACAAATTTTACAACTAGAAAATTTTAACTAATATCAGTATGCTGTATTAAATATATTGGCCGAACATTAGACAACCCATAACATACACAGATGGAGAACAGCTCATAAGTATATATGCGCGGCTCCTTTGTCGTTGTCAATATAAATCCAGATATGGCTGGTTGAGTCTAGATCGTTATATTGTTATCTAAAAGTGACTGTGACCAACTCAGTATCACTATTTTATTCTAAAAAGTTTTGTAGCAGGTGTTAGTAAATGTACAGTCAATAGTGAGGAGCATTCCAATCAGATATAACCATTTTTCTACCTATCGTTTCTCGAAAAAGTTTGTACTATACTTATACAATCTTTTTTCTTCACTGATACTCCAGATTTAAATTTAAGTGGAGTGTTTCCCCTGGCCCTGGACTATACAAAATATTCAACCACATCACAAACTGGCATTTTGCAAAATTTGTTCGTAGCTATACCTCTTCAGTTGGAAATAACTGCTGTCAATGAGGCTGCTGAATTTAGTTTGCAGATGGGGGAAATAAAAGAGCAGTAGACCGGGACCGTCGTCTGTGCTCTTTGATGCAGGAATGCCGAACAAAAGCACTTGATGATAACCGGAAAAATAACACCACGAAAACGAATATGTAATTTTCACTTGCTGAAGCCCTTGGACCACTGTCGTGTCGAATACATTAAAAACCTGATTTTAGCTGATGAGTATTATGCATTAAAAACAATAAATTTATTGTTTAATATTTAATACATTCGGCACGGCAGTTGTGCTACATTTGGAACGGAACCTATATATAACTAGGCAGCCTGCCAGGCACGAAATTTAGGAAATAAACTGCCCAGTAGAATGGTAAAAGTTATGTCTGAGACATTCGACTACAGTTATTAAAGCTCCATGTTTTTGCACTTACTATAAAATGTTTGTAAATTTTTAAAACTTGTTTCGTTTGTTTCCTGACTTAAGATGTCATGTTTTCTAATTTGGCATAGGCGTGAAGGAAAGTCTGAGGATATACAAAAACACTGGAGTAGATAATTCGATGAGAAAAGATTAAACAAAGTTTAATCTCCTGTCACTAGACAGCCCACATGATAAAACTTGCACTGTAAAATTTACAAACATGTTTTTCATAGTCTGAAAAGTATTTTTTCTAGCAAGTGTATATCAATGGCTGCTGTCTGCGAGAAATCTGGCAAGATTTGATGCACTTCACATACTTGTTTTTCGACCTTTTTTGCTTAACTCACCGGTTCTACGCAGTTACGAGATGAAATGGAATAAATTCACCCATGCAAAGACAGCTTTAGAACCTAAAGCACCTAAAGTAGAGCAGAAATGAACGAATACATCTTATTACAAGAACTGTCAAGAGTATAAACAGAGCCGAAAAAGGGTTGAACTCGGTTTAGTGGTTCTACGGAACCGGTCTTGTTTAATTGCCAGAAATTCGACACCCTATCTAACTTACGATCTACAACACCAACTTGGAGCTAAACTACCCTATAAATTCACTGCTCGCGTTTTAGCCCTACGGTAATTCATTTTTAATTTTCAAGTAATGAATAAACAATAGACCATATTTTTTTCTCATATTCTTGCAAGGAGGGATACAATTGCCCACGATAAAAAAATACGGTATTTCAATTTTACGGTAGGATCCCTTTGCACAATTAATTTTTTTACACGATGAAAATACCAAAACTAGATATCATTAGAAGACTGTCAAGCAAAAAATTAATTATCTATTCAATTGTATTTTGACTCTGTTTGACCAAATATTTGTTAACTAGCACAACATTACTTGAAATGATTTACTGAAGACCACATGGATTTTGGTAACATGGGTTGCAACTTTAGTGGGACATTTTATTCTATGAGTCATTGGAGTCATTGTACGGGCAGAACTCTGTTGTGTGACATGGAAACTTGTTTTTGTTCCTTATAGCTGAACTGTCAATTGCATACAATGCAATGGAGAATTACGATGGCAATAGTTATTACTACGTTGTTACCCCAACAGAAACATCTTATTATTGGTTGGACTTCAATGAAGCTGAGCAAGAGTGTGTAACTTGGGGAGGACATCTAGCTAGTGTTCACTCACAAGAAGAATTTGACTTTATTGTGGTATGAGTACTGTAATGCCATAACTTACCATAAGACTAATTTAATGTGTTGTGTGCCCTGTAAGATAGGAACGCTATTTTTACAAGTAATCGTCAAGTGCAAACGTATTGTCAAGTTTATTTTCGTTTGAATCAGTGTTGCATGTTTGCCGTTTGAAATGTGTACATCGGAGAGGTGCCCATACAGAGAGTTTGACTGTGCTGTAGATTGGCACGATTTGTTGCAATCAATTCGAGGCATGAACCCGTACGTGATTCACACGACACTAATGGGTACGAACAAGGGTTTCCTTGAGCACTGGCAAGTTAGCTGGTATATCTTCAAAGTTGAGTCAGAGTTTAGTAGCGCAAGGAATGGTGCTGGTGGCAACTGGACATATATACGTTTGAATAAACGAGTAGCATGCCATGTTTTGACAGGTTACACCCATTTTCTGTCAAAGCATGCTAACTCCTTTCTAACGTAAACATGTCAAGCGACAAACATACAACGTGCAAACGTAAACAAACATGAAAAACGTTCGCAGTTGACGATTGTTTGCAAACGATAGTAACTTCTCAAACTCAACAATAACTCATGAACCAAACAAATTCAATAGCATCAATAAGGCTTTGAAATTGGAGGATGAAATTACATAAATTAAGCCAATTTTCATATTGATTTTCTTGGAAAATGTGCTTTCGTTTGAGGAGCAGCTTCAAACATTCGTACTCCTTCTTCACCTCACATTTTCCTTCCGGCCATTGGAAATCGGAGAAAGTCCTCCTACTCTTGTTTGAACATTTACCTCTAGTACATATTTAGCTAACACAGTAATAACTTTGGTTAGTCGTCAATGGCAATAAAAGCAATGCATACACTCTACAATTTTTTCTCCTTTTCCTAAAGAATCTTGTCACATGGAAAGCATTAACGTACATTGGTGAAGATACGGGTACATGGACTGATGGAACGCCAAATGATTTTTCCACTTGGAAAACCGAAATAGCTCCACACGCGCGTATTACTGGATCAACAAACTATTCGCTACCTGCTTTCGTTTGTAAAAAGGAATGTTAGTACAGTTTATAGTTTTCCAACTTCTTATGTCTAATGTCTTCTAAGGCAATATCTGTGCGTTATATGCTCAAACGTTTTTGGGAATGCCTTATGAAAATGAAAATATTTGAAGCCAAAAAACAAATTAGAACACTGATTTGAACTTCTTCTTTTTGTCATTTTTCATCCAAACTGCTTTTAGAAAATCTGCATGCAAGTTTTTTTTATCCAACTGTCAATCGAAAAGACTGGTTTTCTGGTTTTCTATAACTATATACACACTGCTCGTTCTGAACAACTGTTTAACTGATGAAATACATATGAATTGAAAATAATTGATAGTTACTTAATGCAGATGAATCGAGCTAATGTGTTCTGGTAACAGTGTATTTTTCTTTCTAATTCTACTGTTTAGATCTTCAGGGGCAGCTAAATAGTGCAGCACTGAAAATAGTCGGTGAGCGTACGCAGTGTCATTTTGATAGATGTGGTGTATAAATACACCTTTTGCTGTTTATTACGAGAGAATATTCATTCATTTGTTTCTATAGTCAATTAATTGCACAAAAATACTTTTATTTGCACCAAACGACACTGATTTGAACACAACACACATTCTTTTAACGGATTTTGCATTTTGATAAACATTCATTTGCACAATTGGGCATTCAAATGTTGAAAATAGACTTTCAACTACGTGAACATTGTATAGTCAATTAGAAAAAAATCGATAATCATTAGAGCGAGTATAATATTCATTAGCATGTTTAGTCATAGATTGACAATCAATAGGGTGAGTCATGCATGCAACAACATTCCTGCGATATTAACAATCATCAATGGGATTACACGAACAATAAAACTGCTTTTATATTCAAATAACAAAAAGCGATTTTCAATGAAACAAATCATATTTTTAAGCATTTGTTCATGTAATATCTGACTACCCTTAATAATTTTGCCGTTCAGATAGCGTGGTAAATATGTCAGCATAAAACGATACCAGTGTGAGCTCTTCGCTGCAGTGATGGTCCCAACTGAGCGCTCAAGAGCTTCTAGCAGTCAGGTTGCGAAATTCACCTTATGGAAGACCACGTTTTCTAGCCTCAGCTCTGTTGCTCATTCAAGCTTCACTAACGGGCCTGGAAATTTCGTCCTTGATGGCTGTTTATAGAGCGCTTGTCATTTGCTAGCGCTCAATTGGGACTATCACTGCGGCGAAGAGCTCACACTGGTATCGTTTTATGCTGATATACTTGCCACGCTATATGAACGGCGAAATTATACTCGCTCTAATGATTATCGATTTTTTTCTAATTGACTATTCAACAGGTTTTAATGAATGAATGTTCACGTAGTTAAAAGTCTATTTTCAACATTTGAATGCCCAATTGTGCAAATGAATGTTTATCAAAATGCAAAATCCGTGAAAAGAATGTGTGTTGTGTTCAGATGAGTGCGTTTGGTGCAAATGAAAGTATTTTTGTGCAATTAATTGACTATAGATACAAATGAATAAATATTCTCTCGTAATGAACAGCAGAAGGTGTAGTAATGGTCTATGGCAATATCAAAGGGGGATGTACATTTAACCAAATTTGAGAAATTTCATTGCTTGATTAATTTATAATAAATTATCACTAAGATATAGTTTAGAAAACGGGATACTATTTACAGCAGAGGTGACACTTACTTCGACACGTTCCACTTTCAACTGTTATTTTTTGCTGTTTTTTTAGGAATGAGAATGGCATTATTTTCATGATTTATCATCATGCGTCTTTTAATTTTTCACCTTTTTTTTTCTAAGAAAATGTGTGTGGAACTTCAAACGACGATTGTAGCAAAGATGCTACATGCTCGAATACAGGATCTGGAACGTATAAATGTAGTTGTAATTCAGGATACACTGGAGACGGGAAAACTTGTGAAGGTGATTATACCGCAGCTACTCTATATATATAGTTTCTCCAGTATCTCTACTCTGCTTCTGATGCGTGGGCAAGAAGGAATTTGAAACACAACGACTTCTCTTCTATAATATCTAATTTTACTTTATTTCATCTTGCTTCCTTTGCATGTTGCGTTCATTGTAAGTATATCTTATAATTTCAATATTTGGTCGAAACTGATGTTCTTTTTTCAAGAAATCAAAGTATGTGGAACAAATGAAGATGACTGCAGTAACTATGCCACATGCTCGAATACAGGACCTGGAACTTACAAATGTAGTTGTAACTCAGGCTATACTGGAGATGGAAAGACTTGCGAAGGTGTTACAGCTGAATTCTCTGCTATATATACGGACACTGATTTTAATTCCTTAGTGAACTTGAATTCCATGCAAGAAAGAAACACAAACATTAGTCAATTTCTTTCAACTATTTAATACTTCTCTACTTTAGCCATTATATATTATTTTGCACGTTGCCTTTATTTTAATTAGGGCATTTTATTTCATACTTTCAATGGACTAAATATTTGTATTCATTTATTTTAAGAAATCAAAGTATGTGGGACAAATGAAGACGACTGCAGTAACTATGCCACATGCTCGAATACAGGACCTGGAACTTACAAATGTAGTTGTAACTCAGGCTATACTGGAGATGGAAAGACTTGTGAAGGTGTTACAGCTGAATTCTCTACTATATATACCGACAATGATATTAATTCTATAGTGAATTCGAATTCAATGCAAGAAAGAAATACAAACATTAGTCAATTTTTCCCCAATATATGGAATATATAGTCAATTTTTTCCCAATATATGGAATATTTTGCACTAATAAATATACGTGGTGTATCCTCAAACTAACATTCATTTATTTTATACTTCTCTACTTTAGCCATTATATATTCTTTTTGCACGTTGCCTTTATTTCAATTCGCGTGTATTATCACATAATTCCATTGGAGTAAATATTTGTATTTATTTATTTTAAGAAATCAAAGTATGTGGAACAAATGAAGATGACTGCAGTAACTATGCTACATGTTCCAATACAGGACCTGGAACTTATAAATGTACTTGTAACTCAGGCTATACTGGAGATGGAAAGACTTGTGGAGGTTTTACAGCTGAATTCTCTACTATATATACGGACAATAATATTAATTCCTTAGTAAATTCGAATTCCATGCAAGAAAGAAACACAAACATTTGTCAATTTCTTTCAACTATCTTATACTTCTCTACTTTAGCCATTATATATTATTTTACACGTTGCCTTTATTTTTATTAGGGCATTTTATTTCATACTTTCATTGGACTAAACATTTGTATTCATTTATTTTAAGAAATCAAAGTATGTGGGACAAATGAAGATGACTGCAGTAACTATGCTACATGTTCCAATACAGGGCCTGGAACTTATAAATGTACTTGTAATTCAGGATATACTGGAGATGGACAGACCTGTTCAGGTGAGAAAGTACAATCTAGTTAACAGTCTAGTGCATGGTTTTATCGTATGTAGTTTGCCTACATATGGCCAGGTGTTCTTTTCCTACAAGTCTACATATGTACAAGTAATTACCAGATGAGTTGTATCGCCTATAAGAAAGTATTCGTATTTGAGAGGTGTCCTTATCGAAAGTTTTACTGGTCTGTGTATTCATTTCGCTGTATTTACTACAAATCATTATAAAATAATCTTTTAAAAACATGAGAGGTGATTGGTTGAAAGCGTCAAAATGCCGTGTTGTAATAACTCCATAGAAACACGAGATCTTATTCGCACGGGGTTGCGTAGATTGAGCGGGAGGTTAGAAAAGACAAAAATATAAACAAAAAATTTGATATTGAAAAATTTTACGAACGTAAAAGCTCGAAAAATATTTAAAAGAATGTAATAAAAATCACTAATTTTGTGTTTTTGATGTTTTAAAAAGGCTATTTAATAGCGGGAATAGAAAACAGTTTTTCCGTGTTTTTATGTAGATGTAGCCGGAAACACTTGTGCTGCCAATTTCTCGTACCTCCAAAAAACTCGCACGTGTGTTTCTATAGCTCAATGGAAACAGAGAAAATGTTTTCTATCTCTTAGCTCTGATAAGCTATTGCATACTTTTTAGTTCAAACTGACTACGTCAAGACAGTGAATTATAACGGTTACTACTATCGTTACGTCGTCACTTTTACGAGTGTTCGATATTTCTCGGATGCTGAAAAAGAGTGCGTGAAATGGGGAGGACATTTAGCAAGCATTCATTCGAAACAAGAATTAGACTACATCAAGGTAACTAAGAACTCAATCACTACTTTATTTACTCTTTGCTTGAAATACCGTATTTGCTCGAATAGGCACCGCCTTGGAGTAAACGTTGCCCACAAGTAAACAGGGCATTTTGTGGAAAAAGTTCTAAGAGCCGTACTCCAGTAAGCGTCGCAGTTCCAATACGGCGTCCACTCTTTGTGCATTGGTGGTATTCGTAAAAGCTTGTGAAACGGATGACTGTAGTATTTATTAGAGAGTGTGAACGAAGTGTTAGGTACTCATCTCAGTGTTTCTTGTTTCACTAACAGAACAAAACGAAATGCGTTTTCACTGTAAAATAGAATTTAAAAAATGAACCAAGTATCAAACCATGCATTCGGAATAAGCGCCGCATGTAAGACGCAAAAAATATTATCAAGCATCGCGGCGTTTATATGAAGACTTGAATTTCTCAATGATCTCTAAAAATCGACACGCCCAAAAGTCTGCATCTTCAGTCTTTTTAGGGAAGATCACCTGTTCCTCTAAGCTAATGTACTGGATTTTCAGACTATTTCTTAGCCCCACATGACCATGATTTCAAAGGCACGTTCATGTTTTTCGGACAACGGTTAATTGCGCAAATAACAAGTGTTATTATACATTTTAGTAAGAAACACGCCTTTTGATTGGCTAATAGCCAACTATTAATTATAGCAATCTCGTAACCTGTAGGTTGAGCCTGCGATTGGTAATACTACAGATTGTTTTTATGCAAAAACAGCTGAAAATTCAAAACAAGAAATAATAAAAAATACATTACGCATCATTTTTTTCTTGCAATGTATAATAAAACAATTATTGAAATCGGTTTTTGTGATATGCAGAATTTCCAGGGCTCGGTAAGTGTTGTCAGCCTCGCCTACCGGGCTCGGCAGATAACACTTACCGAGACCTTGATGATTCTGCATATCACAAAAACGTCATCCAATAATTGTTTAGTACTCAGCGATCGTGCATGAGAATCCACCAACTGAACAGATAGTGCAATATGACCGTCGCCTCAGGTTTTTTCGGCATGCAGGTAAAGTCAAAACACTACGATGAAACTTGTTAAAATCTTTTCGAAACAATTTAGTAAATATTGCATCTACAAAGCACAATTGCGTCTGCTGAATATTACAGTTAAGTTTTCTTATAGGCCAAAAATACGTGGGGAAATGTATGCAGTTTGCGCTTGTGGAGAAATCCCTGTAAATCGATTATTTTAGCTTGTGGTTTGCTTCGATTTATTTCCTGATTATTACTAAGAGAGTGATCATGTTTTTTTCCAAAACAGAAACTTGTTACGAAAAGCTACAAGACGTTTATTGGTTATGATATTAACAAGTGGACAGACGGAACACCGTACGACTACACTGATTGGAGGAAAAATCTTGGATCACTTCTTACATATAGATTTTTATCATTCTACAACCCAAAATATTCAGCATTCGTTTGCAAAAAGAAATGCAAATACACAAGAAAGATCTTCAGCTTTACTATTTGTACAAGTTCTTCATGGAACGGTGTTAAATTTCCGGGCCGGTAAATGTACTGACGAGTTTTGCAAAACGAATAATGTTTACATTGTCTCGTATTATATTCTACCAGGCAATTCCACAACTAGACAAGCAAAATTGTATCCTAAAAGTCAAGAAATAAAAATCACGCAGATACATAGTACTGCAGTGTTTGAAGGACAAGAAGCTAGATTTTGCCGAGTATCGCAGGTTTTTGAAGTTCTATAAACATATCTTCGTACTGTAACAATTTCAACTGTCTTTTAAGACAGAAAGCTGATGTGATCTATCTACCCTGAATATGTGGTATAAGATATCGGTTCACATACATCCTTATACGGATTGTTTTTCTCTTCTCAAGGCTTGTCTTAGTTCCTCGTAATCTTTGAAACCTAACTGTTTGCCTATGGTTTCATCCCAAGTTTCCTGAACAGCTTGTTTGGTGGAGTCTTCCATCACTTCTCGACCTCTCGTTGCTGATCCAGTCGCAACACGATTGAGAGCGCTGGTTTCTGATACTCCGATACGCTTGTGTCGATAACGTGCCGTTCGACTAACCACGAATTTACTTCCGTTTTTTTTCATAAAATCAAACTTGCTCATTTCAACAGCACTTCGTATACTTGCTTCATCATCAATCCCAATGAATGGCGCGATAGACCTCACTGTAGTTTCCAAATCTTCCAACATGTCTTCATAAAGAAGGAGCAAGACATTTGGATCATTTCTGCGCGGCCACCAGGTCAACAAATGTTCGAAGTAATCTCGTGGTTTAGACTTATCGCTTGATTTTGCAGGACTTAGTTGAAGGTGTTTCACGACTTCGTCAAGTGTTATTTCACCAGGTTGAAAATATATTCCTTCGAAGAACTTGAAGAAACTATAGAAAGATGCACAAGGTTCTCTGTAGATAACAATGTACTTCGCTCCCTCAAACCAAGTCCCTTTCCAATAATGAGTCTTGAAACATCTGTAATAAAAATATAACCCAGGCATCATATATAGTAAATGGAAAAATCTATAGTAAGCTGGGTTCTCGTACGTCGCTGACGGTTGACAATACGGAGTTTACGATCTACAACGCGGCAAAAACGGCAACGACGCATGTTCTTAACAAATTTCACAAGCCGAACAAAAACAGGAACAAGGCGCCCGCTTGGGCTTTCACTCCGTCGTTGGGTAAGATTTGGTGATTTGGCACAACCGGTGGAGTTGGATGACCAGAATTCTAGCAGGATAGAAGATCAAGGCATAACACAGTTCTGTCCCCGCTTGCTATTGTCATTGTTACTATTCAAAGCCTAAATTTACAACTGTACTTTAGTAAACATTGTCGGGAAAGAACGACATCGCTTAGTATGATCGTATACAGCAAATAAAAATTAATCATCGATCAAGCAGTGGCCTTGACGAAATTTTTATCTTAAGTATCTGCAATTTGGAAACTCTTCCCAAAATTTCGCTATCCATGAACACAACTGTACACATGACTAACGGTCCGTTCTCATGGATAATTTTCGATGCGATTTTTCTCGTGTTGAACGATGTGAAAGAGTGGATAACTGGCAAATATATATTTGGTCCAACAATTTTGCTGATGCAGTCGCCAGTCAACCTACTCGATCACATACGCTAAGAGGAGAAAAATGGCAGCAAAATCGCCCGTGTAAACGAGCCTGTAGGAAAATATTTTAAAACTAAACTACACTTACGGTCT